>JANHGB010008818.1:0-25877 GCA_026283785.1 Coracopsis vasa
CAACAAAAACCTACCCACATACACCAAAGCAAAAAAAAGGGGAAAAAAAAAGATGTTGTGGACATGTGAAACTGTAAACGACCAGAAATACTTCAGGTAACTTTGACTTTTAGGAAATCAGCATATTCCAACCAGCTCATCATTCTACTGTGGATCTTACAATGTCTGGCATGGTTAGGCTCCTAATTGTAGAGTCAAACGCTAGTATGATTATCTTGGCTTTCACATCTGAAGAAAGTTTCTAGCTATTAGGGCTATAGTAAAAAAAATGGGGGAAAAAACCTGCAGTGAAACCAGTTTTCTAATTCTAGAGATGTTAACTCTTACTGTTCCTCCTGAGTGGTGGGCTTGTGTGTGTTGAAAATTTCCAATCTATCTTTCACAAAAGTTTATTATAACTACGTTTTAAATGTTGGAATATAATATTAATGAATAATTCATGAGAGCAAATAATAATTTTAAACTACATGTTCTCTTTTCTGCATCTCTAGCTGCAACCTAGACAGTGCGTTTGTAAAGAAATCAGAAAGAAATTACTGTAAAGAAATCAATGTTGTCTTAGCAGCTCTTAAATAACGCATACATGTTACTTAAAATACATTATTATAGACTACTATAAAGTGCGTGGAGAGGCAACTTCCCCCCTTTGTTTTCACTGCAGATCTGTTACATTTCAGTGTGGGATCTGTGTTTCAAGTTTTTTTCTTTTTACTCAGAGTATATTTGGACACCACTTCTAAATGTTCTTGAAAATGAACTCCTTTTCCTATGGATTTCTAATCACATAAATGCAGAAAATTGTTACAATTAATGTTCTATAAACAGCCTTGTTTTGATGGATTAGCTTTTTGATTCTTCTAATTCTGCACTGATTTTCTGGCAATAATCTAACTGAAAATGTAAGAAGTGGTTCTGGAATTTGCAGCTTTTTCAATATCATTTCAGGAACCAGTTATTCCTTTTAAACGTTCTGAATAAAAGAAAACGAATTAAATGCAATATAAAATCATTGCTTATGAAAAAAATGTTCTGTTGGTGATTCCCCAGCGTCACATGGTTTCTCTGCACAGAGAAGTACATGAACAAAATGAGGAAGACAGCACTTAATCATGAATCAGACAGGCCTGATGTTGTCTCAGACGTTAAGATTAGATCAAGTGTGAGGGAGGATTTCCCAACTGGTTTTTTGTGTATTGTTTATTTCTAGTGTATTGTCATCCATTTAGCAATTAGAAATTCTGTCACTTACAATTGCTGCTTAAATAAGTAATTACTTCAAACCAAGCAAGTGATTTAACATAGTCTTGTTTCAAAAGAACAATTTAACAACAACTGAAGCCTTGGTGGAAAAACAAACCTACAAACACAGTAGCAGAAATCCAACATCTTCAGTGTAGGCTGGGCTTGTGTGTGGAAAAAGCCCTTCTAATAGCAATAAAAATCCTTTCAAGAAGTATTTACTTTTACTTTAATTAAGCAAATGTATTCATAGAAGGCAGTTCATACTAATTTTGATAATAATACAACTGTTTGCAGCTGTCTTGAAAAGTTAGTTTGCATCCATATGTAGTAAATAGCTATGAGCATGTTTTCATTGAAAATCTTGGAGTTTTGCTAAGATAACAAGATAACCAACAGGATTTCGAAGTTAAATTGATTTTGTCATGTCATGAGATCTTCCAGGAGTATCTGTTTTTCATGAAATGCCACTGTCATCACTACCTTTTCTCGAAATATCCTATTCTAATTGTTTAATTAGCATAAGGCTTATCCAAATGGCTCAACAGCACTAAAGATGTTATTATGCTCCAGGGTTTTCATATTGTGTAAACCATTTATCCTCATATCCCAAGTCATCCTTCTACTAAACAGAAAAGTTGGGCTGAACTGACAGCTCTGACTGATAACTGCAAATCCCATCCTTCCTTCTCTCCCACTTTAACACACCTGTATTAAATGATTGTTTTCCCAATAACTGTGATGAAGAAACCACTGGAATAAGTGAGGCTGAGCAGATATGAACAAAACTTGACTTCATAAATCCTTTCCCTCTCGTAGGGTGAAGAGTTAATGCTAATCAGGAGTTCCAGCATAGTTTGAACACCGGATGTGTTTTGTTTGCCTGCAGCTAGGGTCACCTCTGAATACATGAGTCAGGGAGATCAGAGATGAAGGTGAAAAGTGGCATTTTGCTGTTCTCTGTACTTTATTTAATGTTGGAAGAAAGCTGAAAGCTCAGCTACATGACCTATAGTGGAAGAGTTTCTTCTGTATTCAGGTGTGATTGGTAAAGAGAAGCTAGATGCTTTTTTAACTCAGTGAGAGCTGGGGGCAACTGGTGAAATTAAAACTTTTATTTGGGGTGTCCAAGTTGCAATTTCTATTCTAAATTATACAAGTCAAAATCCAAGTAAGCCCATAAACCCTGTTTGTATAGACTAACATTGGTACAATAAATGCCATCACCTTTGGAAGAATACGTCAATATGCCCCTTGTCTGTAGGGAAATAATTTCTTTTTGTTAGAGCAGGATCTTCAATCCACAATAGTAAGTCCAACACCTAGTGTAGTTAGCAATGGATTGGGATTCCTCCTATTCAGTTAGCATATCAAATTAATACACTTGAATAAATTCTCACTTTATTTATTTAAAAGATCAATTGTAAGGAAACCCCTGAAATTCTTTCTGATAACAGGAGTTCATCTGAAAAAGGATACAATAAAAGGTGTCCCAAAGTATCTTAGAATTGAAACGTAGTCTGGAAAAACATGTTCACAAATGATTAACAGAAAAATTCCCTATCTGAATCTAGGTGCTATCCTACAGTATTCCATGTCATTGTTTAGAGCTTTTAGCTTATTCTGCTTTACATGGGGTGGAAGGTGTTAAAAATGCAGTGCAGAAAAGCTCTGGAACATTCATTTTTTATAGCTCCGGTCTTAGAAATAAATTGAAACAGTAGAGGATTAATCTGTTGTTTATAAGTCAGTGTGAATTATACAAGTAGAGGATTAAGATGATATTGTTCTATTTTAAATCATTGAGATATAATGATTATAGCAATTTTACTAACTGCTGACAGCATGCAGAAGAAACAAATCATAGCTTTAGAGTTGCAGTTAGACTCACTAAGCAGAATTGTTCTGGTTTGTGGTGTCTGCCACCAGACACCACATCTCCCTGGTGAAGATGAGTAATATCCCGGGGAAGTGTACCACCACCACTGGCAATCCATAGTAAGTGCTGCTGCCACCAGTCCAGACAGGCCTGTAGAAGGGAGGAAGGAAAGAGGAAAAGGTGCAAAGGAGAGGCCCAGCTACAAAGGAAGGTACAACAAATACAGCTGTGGTTTACCGCTGTTAGAGTAACACAGACACACCAGCATGGACCTTAATAAAACTTTCACTGAAAAAATACAAGAATCCTCAGCCTTTGCACGCACGCACGGTGGGTTTACAGCCAAAGAAGACAGCTGCTATGAGCTGAGATCTGAAAGGGAAGAGCTGCAAGAAAACTTAAGAAGGAAGGAAACTCACAGCAATGCGAAACTGAGCAGGCTTGATAAGGCGGTAAAAATAGGCAGTCATCTCCTGTTAGTAAACATGCCTTCTTCTGCCAAGGTGAGCTTCTTCGCAGCTATTCTAAAGTCTTGGATTCTTGTCTTCAGAATATTTTTACTTGGCGGTATGACAGTTAAGTCCCGGTGTTTTAGACAGCAAAGCAGTGAAATGGGATAGGCTGAGAAAGAACCTGGACTTTGATCCCCGGTCTCTAGCATTACATCCTTAACCACCAGGCTCCTACACAAAAGGAAAAGGTTTTTGCCAGGAGCACAACAACCTGGCACTGGAGCTTAGGTTCATCCTATGCACTAAAGCGTGTATGCTAGTGTATTGAATCCAACTACACAGGCTGTTCTGGAGCCTGAAATCTCAAAATATAATTTATAATCCGGTTGTATGTCAGAATATGAAGAACTGTTTCTAGGACTATTTATGTTTCTTGTTCTTAGCTTCTTACCTAAAATTTAAGCAGCTGAAGTTGAGAGGAACTTTATTTCAGTTTTTAAATTGTTTGAATTTGTTTTAGAAGGCTGATCATGTTTTTGAATTCCAGTCTTCCAGGTCCATATTCAAGTATCTAACGTAGTAGTCTGATACCAAACTCACTTAGTACGCAGAAAATTTGTTACTTTGAAGCTGGGTAGTGATTTTGGACACAACAGGCACTTCTATGAGAATGTCCTCTGAGTAACAGTCAGAATAGCGAACATAATGTTTGGAACTGTACTGAATTTTTAATCCTGCAAGAGAGGCTGCTGAGGTGAGATATGACAGTGTTCTGTAAGCAACAGATAAAAGTGAATTGCTCTTTCTTCCAATAGAGAAATGAAATCTATTATCCCTTAGAGTGGAATGAAAAAAACCCAAAACAAAACAAAAATTCTTCTTCTGCAGGTATCCTCCTGTCATTTCAACTCATTTCACTTTGGGGTAGTCTGAAGAGTAATTTGACTAAGAAAATTAGAAGATACAAATATTTGGCAGGATATGTCTTGCATGCAAATATTTTGATGGCTGCTTGCTGCTTGGTACTCCAATGTTGATTTCATGCATGTAGTGGATCAGGAATCTCTGCCCCTAGAGACTGTGACAGGTTGGGTGGATTAATTAAAGGAGTCACAAAGAGTTTCTTCATGAACAGAGATGAATGAAAGTTGAGTATGCTACTTGGTCGAATATCTTATTTTATTCTGAATTGCAAAACAGAGCCACATGGGATGCTTAGCAGTAGAGTGAAGTCTTTTACTGTTATAGGGGTTTATTTCACATGGACTCACAAATACAATCAGTCAAGAGTCTCGAGGCCTTAAGAGTGTGGTTTTGTGATGAATTTTAAATTTTACTGCTTATTTAGATTTTCTTAGAAGGGGAAGAGAAAAATCCTACAAAACTAAGGGAAGTAGTCAGGAAATATTCAGGTAGCCTTCAAATGAGCCATTAATATTCACAACTAATCCCCATCAACTTTTTTTCCAATTTGTTTTCTTTTCTACTATTATTTAACCCTTTAAAAATCAAAACAACTTTGATTTAAAATAGATCCTTCTTCTTTATGCATAATTGTTCTCTTTCTGTACCTGATTTTAGTTTTCATATTTAGCATTCATATTTTTTTACCTATCAACCCATAGTTTCTTTTTACAAAGAATTCTGGCTTTCTCCAACTTAATTCTTATTATTTTTCTGCACAACAGCATGTTTTCCTAATGTTTTCCTTATTCTCTTTTGTATTGCAGTAGTAATGTCCTTGTCCTCTTTTCCTCCTTACTGGTATGATGTTTTGCTACTTATTCTCACTGACCTCAGTGAATCTCCCTGAGTTCACACAGTCATGCTTCCCTTAGTTTTAATTCCTGAAAAGGATCTCAGTATTTCTGGCCAAGACAACTGACTGCTATATGAGTCCCTGATGGGAAGGATGCCATAAATGTAGCACTGACATTAATAATGAAATGTGGTGACAGTATCACCAGAAGCTCTTTCAGACCCTTGCTACACAAAATATCCTCTGGACTTTTCCCACTAGAATATCTTCTCCCAGTTTGTATCCTCTTGCCTTTGAAGTCCCTGATGACCAATACTTTGATTCTTAATCTTATCCCAGAAATATCTGAAGGGTCAAAGACTAGAAGAAGCACAAAGAAGGCAGAGGGCGCCATTAAGGAAGAGTACCACTGAGAGGTGCATAAGAAGGTACAGAATGAACTCAGGTTGAGGAGAGTGAACAGGGAACGAGGAGGAACGAGGCTTCCTTATTCTGTGGGAGACTAAAGCAGAAAATTATGCTATGCATGTATTTAAGGATGAAATATTGTAACATTTGGCTTCTCTTCCCCATCTTCCTCTTGATTTTGAACTCAACTATCTCTTGGTCACTACCGTACAAACTGTTATCTACAACCACATTTACCACGGGGTTTTGTGAGCAGAAATTTGAATAGAGATCACGAAAATTTTACAACTGGCCCATGACAACTGAGGAGAATCAGGACACAAAGTACAGAATTACAAGAGTAATTCTTTATTCCTGTGCATGAGGTGTCCCATTCAAATTGAGGCACACTAAGTGCAGTTTCACACATGGTTCTCATTCCTTTCAAGGGTTCAGGTACAACACGATTTGACCATTTACTGCTTAACACATATTTATTATTTTTTAAAGCTTAAGAAAGCTAATACAATTTCATATTATTAAGAAAGTTCATAACATTTCAAACTATAAAGACTAATTTGTGCAATTGTTAGGGAATGAGATTTTCCTGACATAGACCTGTCTGGCTTCTGTAACTTTTATACTAGGAAATTTTCACCAACAGGATCTAAAGATTTCTTGGACTGTTTGTGGAGAACTATCTTACCCTCCCACCAACAACCTCCCATCGGGACATGATTTTGTAATCAGGACTTCTGTACTAATTTTGATGACATCTGCTCATATTTCAATGCAGACTTTTTTCACGCCAGTATCATCCAGAGAGACTCTTTACGTCGTCTGAATCACTACAGAGAGAGGGAGGAACAAAACTACTTATACAATCGCATATAGGATTGTGATATAGGAGGAAATCTAGAAACCTACTGCACTTCTGAAATACATTAGAATTCCAGAATCTAAATTTCCTTACTTGCTTAGAAGCACAACTGCCTTGCCCATGATGAATATGCGCCTATCTGTTGTACACTGAGATCCTGAAAAGTCTTGGATTTGTGTGAACCTCTATAGATCATCCAAAGTTAATACATCACTAATCTGTCATAAGTACTTTTCCTCATGAATATGTATGTAGGTTTGTCTATATAAACAACCTGAGTACACATGAAGGATGTGATGATTGTAGATTTAATTATCTCTTCAAGAAGAATATAAATTCCTATCACCAAGAAAGCCTTAACTATCGGTTTGAAACCAAAGTCTCAAGCATGACCATGCTTATGTCATTGTTCGCCCTAGCCCCGTTATTTAAGAGTTCTCAATGCAGTTATACTGCATTTTTACTGTAATTCTTATCTCTTTTTCTCTTTAAGTGGTGTGTTATCATGCCTTTAAGACTGTAATTTGGTAATTAATAATTCTTCTATTATGCTATGCTGTAATATTAAATCCAGCAGTTTCCTGAGTTGGTGAAAAATAGAGTTTTACAGTCTTCAATCTACGTTCTGCTATTCCAAATTCTTTCACAAATCAGGGATCTAAATTGTCTTGCTTATTATTTTTAAGCTCTTGAAGCAATAAAATAGCAATAAGGCAATGACCTTGCTGAGTAAGCATTAAACTGTTTTGAGAAGTTGTTACGGTAATAACATTTTATCTCTGTGTTCCCAGGGAGAATATATTTCAACAGAAGTAAATTATACTGTCACTTGCTCATCTATTTGAAAGAAAAACTTGTTCCAAACACACTCCAGCAACTTGCTGGGCTATGTCATAGTCTATTATTTTCAAACAGTTTTGTGGCTAATGAAGTTTCCCTCCAGTTCTACACTTGGAGAAGGCCATTATAGGTATAGATATATAGTGTCATTCCAGCAGATACAGAATTTGGAGAGAAAATAATCTGTTAGTATAGAAAGATGTATCTTTCTATACAGATATTCTAGCTTTGTGGGTTTTTTAACCAAGTATTTTGATGCCTCAGTGAAATCATAAATTTGACATTCAAACTTTAATTTCTTCCCACCTTTCTACATGGTCTTGGTATGTGAGACTAACTAGACATCTTAGATGCTCAGCATGAGTAGGCTCTAG
The DNA here is from genome assembly GCA_026283785.1 of Coracopsis vasa. Taxonomy (NCBI): domain Eukaryota; kingdom Metazoa; phylum Chordata; class Aves; order Psittaciformes; family Psittacidae; genus Coracopsis; species Coracopsis vasa. The sequence continues at coordinate 7,811 of JANHGB010008818.1, forward strand.
TCAGCCTAATAAATAGATGTAAACTTAGGCACACAGTCCCTTTTGGGTCATCTTCACTTCTCATGGGTACCTGTAAAGAACTGTTATCAGCAGCTGCCTAAAAGTAGGTGCAGTGCAAGTGCTGAAGCTGAGATTAGACTACACCTTTTGTAGCTCTGTTAACTTGTTGCCACTTCCAAGTCTGTGTTCTGTCTTCCAGATTTTATGCCAATTTTTTTTTTTGGGATCAGCCCAAACTCAGTGTAAATTCTCTTCATTTTCTGACAAGTTATTGTTCAATGTTCTTCCTCATCATGCTCAGGACAGCACCTCATGACTGCAGAATGCAAATTCTTCTTATCAGTATTTTCTACTCCATCATCAATATCCCTTCTGTATTCAGTTCTTCCTTCCTGGGTTTTTATCTTTGCCAAGGACTAAAAAAGAATCGTTCCTGTTCTGTGGAAACCTTAGGTTTTTTCATTAGTGTCTTGCAATACCGATGAATTATTGTAGCCTGACATGTTCCTTTTTCTTGCATGTACTTTTTATTATTTACAAGTAGAAAATTTTTTAAAAAATAGCAATTTGGAAACTAGTATGAATAGTAATTTATTTCCATTTCTATCTTCATTTTTCTATGCATTTGCTGTATATCTGTTACATTTTTATTGGAAAGTGACATTTTTTTAAACAGAAATGCATCATCAGATATTATTGCAAATATCTACCCTGAATATCCTTTGCTAATAATTAGGCTTATTTCTTTTTCTCTCCTCCAGTTGACATGGAGAAAAACTGATCACCATCCGGAGAAAAACTGATCACCATCCTTTTACTACATTACACAGTACCATTCTTTTACGTCTTTCTTAGGTTTTTTTACCAAATAAAGTGCATTCTACCATTCCATAGTGATCATGCATTCTTGTATTTGTCTTGGTCTCTCCTCTGCACTTTCTCCAGTTCGTCTGCTTTCTTCTTATCCTGTCTACAGTCTTCCTGTAAAAAGGAAGACTATAACAGCTTCCTCCAACAGCTTCATTAATACTACATGAAAAGTATATAACTTTCATTGTAAGACAACCTTGTTCTTAAAATATCCCTGATTAAGGGTGGTTGGCATTTGTTTAGTTGTGGAGGTTTTTACTTCTGTACAAATGTCTTAGATTATTTAGCCATATTGAGATACTTAAATTTTTCATAAATATTACAGTTTACTGACTTTTTAAAATTTCAAATAATTTCTGTAGTTTAATAGGATTTTGCACTGCAATCCTCTTTTCTATAGTCCTCTAGAAGGTGAAGTGCAGTTATTCTGTTGGATAAGATAGATAAAATTTTGCTATTTGTTTGCTGTGGTCTTAAGTTTACAACCCTTCTTTCTCTAGTGAACTGACCAAACATGCTCCACTACTTATTTCTGCTCCTTCCCTATCTTCAAGCACACACATATCACTGCCTAACCTATTGAACTTAGCACCATGGTCTTTTATATCTGAGCCTTGGCTGGGTGAAATAGTGGTTAAGAAGAGGGCAACAGGGCCCCATCACCTTACCTTAATGTCTCCTCCTTTCCTCAGTTGTTCAGTCTGCTCAGGGTTCTTTTTTAACCAAACACTTGTTCTGCTTAATATTCTTGTTTAACCAGAGAAAAGTCTTCTCACTTCAGGTGTCATTTAAGTGTTTGCAGGTCCGAAGAGCTTGTTCTACAGTACATTCCTGACAGCAGAAGTCAAACCTTTCTAAATCCTTAAACTCATGAGTGCAGGTCACCTTGCAATCAATATCTTCCCATGAGGAACATGCTCCCCCTCTGCTGTTACAGACTCACTTAAAACTCACCTGAATTCAGAGCCTGATGAAACAACCACCCCAAAATAAGATTATCTTTGCTGCTGCTACCTTTGCACAATCCTACAACTTTGTGCATTACACAATTCTACAGCTATCTGTACCAAGAGTATAGCCCACAGAGAAAGACTTGAATGCATTTTCCCAAGGATTTATCTAGAGTTCTAGTTTTCTAAAAAGCTGTGGTCAAATTATGAAGTCAGAAAAATATTTTTCTATAGATATATACACCAAATGTTTAAACTCATTGCTTCTGATAGAACTTCAAGTCTGCACTGAGTCAGAGTTTTTTTCTGGACCTTGGACAAGCGATTTATGCTACAAATTTAATACATTCAATCAGGAAAAAAAAAAAAAAAGTAATGTCTTCCTCCAAACCACACTGATTTCTAAGGACAAATTTCATAGAAGCTTTTGTAACCTTCTATGAGATCTTTAGAAAGACCACGTTTAATTTAATTAATTAATTAATTAATATCATCATATATTTACCTGAAGGCTCAGTGAAGAAATTGTAAGTGCTTCTAAAAACCAGTTTCTTTGAAGGGAATAAATTAAGAATGCTGTCTTCTAAATACAAAGTCTAAGGGATCATAGGTGTAAAGAGCCCACAGCACAAAGCATTTGTCTCTAAGAGGCAAGTTGTTAAACACATTGCAGCTGTGTGTTACAAGCATTTAAATGATGATGTCTGCACATTGCTTAATTAAATGGTAAGACAACTTACGTCAGATGGTGAGCCTGAACACCATTCCTGGGTGATGAAAGTGTCCCTTTGGCCGACGGACAGCTTAATGACTCCTGCAATTCAAAACTGAAAATGAGCTTCTCCTGGGCAGCAAAGGGTTTCTGCACAGGGAGAAGGATATAGAAGTTTCCCTTCTGTGACAGAAGATCTCCTAGAAAACTAGTTCAGCACATACATAACAGAAAAAAGGTTTGAGCGTTCATTTCTTCATTGGCTGTGTTATTTTAAGCATTCCTCATCTGTCACCGGGTAGCTGCTTTCAACTCTTGATCTATCCCTTCCTCTCGGTCATTACAACCAAAACACTTTTATCCTGGGTTAGTTTCCAGCTGGATATGTTCTCTAATGCAGTGAACTCAAAGCAGTGCAAACACAGAGAACACATAGAATGGTAAGCGTGTAAGAACTAATCTAATATTTATGCCTAATATCTAACCATGGCCTCCAACAGCTGGTTAGGCAAGTTAACCCCATTCTCATATTTAGGTTTGTAACATAATATAAATAATTGTAGAGCTTCTTCAAAGTCAAACAGAATCAATAAGGAATTTCCAGGCATCTGCTGGAAGGATACCCATGTTCTGACAATTGGTTTCAAACATGACTTCATCATTCACTACTGATTAAACTGCAGTTTTATCACAGCTCAGATATATAGCAACATTTTTTGTAGAGCTAAGGATCAGATCTAGAAAGAGATCTGGATCCAAAGTATCACCATCTGTTTCCTATCTCTACCCAGGGAACGAAAAAAGTCGTACATGCACATGTAAGAGATTGTCTAAAGGATCATTTTCACAAGGCCATACTGCTGCTTATACTGATATGGTGCATCTACCAGCTCAGATTGCTCAGCCCAAGTATGCTGGAATTCAGGATTGAACTGACTTAGCAATAATTTCTGTCACCTGGAATGCAGCTGCATGAGCCAGAGTCAGTTTCACAGAGTAAAAATTAAAAAGTCCCCAAAACTGTTATCTGCACAACAAAAGTATTTATAGTTATAAATAAATGAATGAATTAAATTAAATTAAATAAATTAAATTAAATTAAATAAATGGAAGTATAAATCAGAGCAACTTACAAAAGTGCTCAAAATAACAAAGACTAAAGTAGAGGGTAAGATTGAGTTGCAGTTGAGTTGTTAGCAGGTCGAGAGAGCTAATTCTCCCCCTTTATTCTACCCTCCTCTCATGAGACCCCACTAGTAGCACTGCATTTAGTTCTAGAGTCTTCAACACAAGAGGAGTGTGGATCTGCTCAAGCACATCTAGAGAAGGGCTACAGAGATGACCAGAAGGCTGGAGCACCTCTCCTATGAAGACAGGCTGAGAGAGCTGGGATTGTTCAGCCTGGAGAAGGCTCAAGGAGAGAAGGCTCAAGGGGAGACCTTATAACAGTCTTCCAATACCTAAAGGAGGGGCAACAAGAAATCTGGAGAGTGAATTTTTACAAGGACGTGTAGATGTCTATGAAGTTGGTCTTTCTTCTTTTACTCATCCATGACACCGATAATGGTAGGGTTTCACAGAGGTATTGGAGCGGCTGGTGTTATTTTGGCTGGTTTTAAGATTCCAGGAAATACAGCTCCTTATCTTCAGCATGACAGCTGTCCTCCTCCTTGCAATGAGCTGGGGCCCTTTAGTTATGCTGACTTAATCATAACTACACAGTATTCAGTGTAAACAATATATCTTTCAAGAAAAATAATACAATTTCATATTATTAAGAAAGTTGATACAATTTCAAACTAGAAAGACTACTTGGTACAATTTTTAGGGAATGAGATTTTCCTGATGTAGATCTGTCTTGCTTCTATAACTTATACAACAATGGGATCTAAAGATTTCTTGTATTGTTTGCACAGAACTATCTTCCTCTCCCACTAACAGCCTCCTATGGGGACATGAATTTGCGATGAGGACTTCTGTACTATTTTTGATAACATTTTACCCACATTTCAATTCAGACTTTGAAGCCTATGGAGACTTTCAGTTTAGTTACATCTAATTCTGTCAGGAGTGTGTTAGGAAGGGCATGGATCATGCTGACAGGATAAAAACTTGCAACCTGATGTTGCCCCAACAGAGGCTCTTGCTGGTAAGCACCCAGCATATCCAGTCAGTACTACTGCCCATGACAAAAGCCATGAAAACAGTCAGAGGTTTGTGGAATCAGATTTCCTGTTTCTAATGCTCTTCCTTTTTCCTAGGGATTCAAGAAGAGTGCCACTGTTTTACAACATATTCTCCATTCTGTGGGTAGTGCAGAACAGCTACACATTTAGTTCATCTGAGTGGCATATAGTTGCTAGCTAAATTTGCCTCCATCTGTTTTCATAATTTCATTGTCAATCATTCCTCTCTGCTTAATGTGCATGCCTTATATAATGTATCACCTCAGTCTTTAGCTGTAAACCAAGCCCTATCTCAAAGCCAACCCTCAGCTAAAAAGCTGATTATCCTTCACTGGTGCCCTTGTACTGGATCGCTTCAAAGTTGGCTTCTAGCCAAAAACATGTCAACTTCACGTACCACTGGATTTTCACTTCTGCTCTAATCTGGCAACCCACATTTAAAGATACATACATCTTAGTGAAAACCAAATATGTTCTAGTTCTATGTTCTGTCTGCTGACTCCAAGAGTAATCACATTAAATTCTGCATCTTGCAATGTGAGAGGGGTCAGTTGGTTGGCTAATCACACATCAGGCTCACCAGCTTCAGCCAGGACCTCTTTCTTGGTCTGGAGACCAAACAGCTGCTACGAGAATTGAAAGCAAATCTGCGAACTCCTTCCCTTTGCCATGACACCGGTGCATCCCTATCTTTTTGACTGATTAAACGTATTGCTACATAAGTAAAAATAGGTAGCTTTAAATTTTACAATGGCACAGAGAACATGATAGTTGTCTCTGTGTTTTATCTCAGGTCAGAAAAATACTCTAGCAAGGAGAGTTTCAAATGAAACTTTTTTAATATTTAACCAAACTTATCGGGAATAGTGGAACTGACAAACAATAAGGTGCACTTTGAATATTGCTTGTTATTTTTACATGACCTTTGTTTCTTAATCATCTAAATGACATTTCAATCTTGGATAAGAAAAGATATGTGAGACCTTTTATGTGGAAAATGGGTGTTACATTCTATTATTAATTATTTTATGGCAGTCTTTTATATATATGTGTGTATCTGTTATGTGACGGATGTGAATTATAGTTTATGTTCTCCAAGAACAAAAAAGAAATATAATTGGTTTATTATTGTTTGTCAACAGCTGCATGCATGGTATGGAATTCTGAGATTTGCTTGACAAGATACTCTAAAGAGTGTGTATGCAATACTTCTGAGCAAAATCATATATTTAGAAGTACAAACTTATAAGACATTTTTCATTATTGAAGTTAATGGTTAAACATATGCATAATTCAACCGTATGTATAGTAAATTTCTGACAAATCTACTGTGGGAGAAACTGTGCTGCAAGAAAAAGTCGGGCTAAGAGCAGGGCAGCCAGCAAGCTGGGCAGTTTGAAGGCAATCCAAGATGCTCACCTACTTGATAGGTAACTGGAGAGCATTTCATTCTATAACACCAGCATTTTCCCAGCATTCTGTTACAGGAGAAAATTATGAGCTGCTATGAACAGTTCCTTTAAATTATTAATCCAGTGCACTGTTTGCTTTGCAAGGTGACATGTATAGATTACTCAAAAGTTATCTTTAGATATTGTTTGTGGTAGCAGAACATGGCCAGAAAGACACCTTTGCATTGAAAAGGACAGAGTTGATTATGTGCTGCTACATGGACTGAAATACTCTAAATCGAAGTTTCTTAAGTGAATTATTTAATACTCTATGTGTGAGGATAAAGAACTCATTTTTTTCAGTTCCCCAAGCATGATAATCTTCTTCTGTGACCTTCTGCAATTATCAAAGGCTGTTCACAGACCCAGTGATTTGCTCATGAATTGCCCACTGGCTGTGGTAGTTCATAGCCAGTAAGAACTATTTGCATGAGGATCTACGGAAAAGGTAACATGAATTTACTGTAGTGAGAGGTTTCAAAATGTGTAATCCAGCAGTTGCATAACTGGCCTTTATTATATAGTAGGAACTATTTCAAAGAAACTCTGGACTGAAATTCTGTTCCCAAAATGGAACTATTCTTACTACCTTTAAAGAAAACATGATAGGTGGCTGCTGTGGCCATTAAAGCAGCTTGCTTTCTCTAGTGCTTGGTAGAATCAGGTTGCCATTGTTAAGCCTCAGGCTGTGCCTCTGGGAGCAGCACAGAACTGCTAGCTGCGTTTCACGTAGTGCTGTCCAGAACAGTGTGCCAATATTTGGGTAAACAGTTTGTCCCTGTTGTTTTACTGGGGAGAAAAGAAGAAAAAGTCATGCAGCTTCCAACTGTGTCTAAATTTGAGCCTTCCTGCATCTTGAAGGATAATCACATTTTTGAGTTAAGCAAGCAGGAAGTGGAATCTAATCACAGAGCAATCAGGGGGGAAGGACCTGTGCTCTAGTAACACGCCTGAGTTTTGCTGAGCTATAGTTGTGGGAAATGCAGGGATACCAGAATAACTGCTGCTCTGAAACACTATCTGTGAGACCATGTGATAGCAAGAATTTACTACAAAGAACTATCTGCTCACCATGCTGCAGTAAAGTAATTGCTACCAGAGCTTGCACCCTCTTATACCCACCTATAGGATATTAAATTTCTCAAATTCACTCTTACAATTTCAAAGCATGAGGGAGAAAATCGAAACAACCGAGTACTCTATGACTGTGTTCATTACATACAAGTAGACATGGTAAGGTTAATTAAACACCCTATGTTGCTCTTGCAGCTTTGGTATTGCAGACCCCTGGCAACCCCACTGAGGTTCTTGTTCCATAATAGTTAACTACACAGGAGGATATTCTACATTGACACAGAGCAGATTTGGAATAAATTCCCTAGAGTCAGTAGAATAACACCAGTATAACAGTAATTCAGGGGTCAGGACCAGGCTCCCATTTTTCACATTCATGAAAGCACTGCTAAGTTTTCCTTACGTATCTTTACCAAATTTACTTTCCTGATTTCACAGACACAGCAATGAAAATTCATTCAGTTAAACTTGGCAAATTAATCAATAAAAAAGCAAAACCTTACACCCTCCAATATCTGTTACTGCAGTAAGGGAGGTTTCAGAACTCCAGTCTAGGAAGCATTAAAATATTAAATTCAGGAATTGTGACCTGATACATCAAAATGAAAATGTTCCTAAACAATTTGTTCAGAAGAAGACATTATAATGACTCTGGTTTTGCCTGTCAATAATTACCTTAACATCAAAGTTTCAAAACTGTTTTGTAGACAAGCACCCATCTACATTGCTTATTAAAAAATGCCCCTAAAAGCAGATTGCTAAGAAATAAGATTCTTACACCAAGTATGTAAGGTCTACATAAATTTCAAATTACTTCACTGGCTTTTATGGTACAAATCTATGCAAATAAATCAGAGATGAACCAACACTATTTGCCCTTTACTAGTTTATATCCAGTTGCTATACAACTAGAACATTAAAGCTTACTAAAAATCATACATATACATCATTTCAGCATAGTTAATGATAATTTTTTGTCATTTTTATGCTCTTTATATGAAATATGAAATAGATGTGAAATAGGAAATTTATTTATATGAAAAATGAAGTAACAAAATATAGAATTTACTCTAACTAAAAGCACGGGAGAAATGGTGTTTTTCTAAGTAAAAGCCCTTTGCCCTCTTTCAAAAGAAGTTAAATATCCCACCATGAAATTGCACTACTAACAGATACAGCCACTGCTCAGGTGAAAGAGTTAAATGGAGGATTCAGACAAGGAGCATTTCAAATTATTACTTTCACAAAGATTCTCAGGATATTCCTAAAGTTATTCATTATGTCAACCAGAAAATCCTAATGAGAAGGAGCAGCCAGAGACATTCAGCCCATTATAGGGAATTCCCCATACACTTTCCTTCGAGAAAGCAATATCCAGCAGTTGTTCAGAACGTGCACGAAAATTTCAGAAGCAGCATTCACTGATTGAGGGAGTCACAACCAAGGCAACAGAAAATCATTGCAGAGAAGTGGAAGCCCTTGACCCTGTTTACAGCCTCCAAGAACCAAGGCACAGTATGTAAAGTGTATTCAATATGAGGAAATGTACTATTAAAAGAAGTTGCTAAGCATTCCTGGATGGATGCCAGGCACGAATGGGTGCCTATGGATGTCAGCTGTGCCCATGACAATAGCCATGACTACATTACCCAGTCTTACTAAAATCCATTTAAATTTTAAAAGAGTGGGGGAAAGGTACATTCTGGTTTTAAAAAATGTGCAGTGGTGTGTTATCTCAGTGACAGCAATCAGCTTCAACATGGGACATAAATTTATCTACTTCTACTAGGAAAGGGAAAGAGCGACCTTCTGACCATTCCTGGGTAACAACTACTTCCGTTAGTGGCATGTCCCTATGCTGATGAGCAAATTCCAATAAAGCTTATATGTTATCTCTGTGAATCCTTAGAACCCTTTCTTATAATACACTCAAATCTCAAACTCTTGAGCTTGAACCTGAAGGCCAGAAGAAGAGCATTTGCAAATCCAAACAAGTAAGAGAGATATCTTGGCATTTTGGGAGACAGTTGTTGAAAAGAGGTGTAGCAGGAACAGGTTCTAGACACGGACTTCACAGTACTAAATGTTCCAAATGAAGCAGCACAATGGTTTGCAGTTTTTATAGAAATACCTGATGAATTTCCCAAAAGGAAACTCTCATCAGATTGGACTAATACCAATAAACATGTTACTGACTAAAAGAAAGGTAAATTGGGTCACGCTGATCTTTGCCTTGCCAGAAATAGATTGTGCTTGAGATGTATCAGTGATAGCTTGAGTAGCTGCTCAGAATCATTTCTGTCAACACTGCTCTGAGAAACTAGATTGACATATTCTTCTCTCCAACAGAAAGACTTAGCAATCGCAGTTAAGGAGCAAAGCAATATTAACTGGTTCCTATAGATGGTTAATTTAGTCATAGACAATGTAGACAGTTACTTTGGAAAGCAGTTATAGAAAAGAAAACAGCTGTTCTTCTCTCCTACCCTGGTTTTATGACGCTAGAGCCTTACAAAGATGGTCTGTTTTTCTGTGGTGAGTGGGCTGGTGTGTAGTGATGCAGAAAGAAGGAAGAGGAGCTCCTCCCAGGCATCAGGCACCATTCTTTTTTTCCCCTGGGAGATAACAGAAGCAGCAAGCCCAACTCTACACATTTTCCCACCAGCTTCCTCTTCCCTCCTTGTAGTGGGAGTTTCTAAGCTTCAGCCAATCTCCACACTCCCCCCCTTACCCCAGTCTATTTCTTGGATTAGCAAAAGTCAGCGTTAGCTCCAAGATTTGACCTGTCCCTGTTGCCTATATGCATGGTGGCAAATCACTGTGTCAGGTAAGATCAGGGTCCAGGAAGTCACTGTGAGACAACCCCAAGGAAAAATATATAACAAACAAAGATGGATCTTGTGATTCAAAATTTAATGCCAGAACTCTTCCTATGAAATGCTTTACATAACATGTAAAAGGGAAGATATAGCACAGCATGAAGTGAAGGACAGTGTAACCTGCCCTTCTCTGAAATCTCCCCTAGAGGATTACATTACCCTTACCTATCTAAGAGTAACTTTAGGCTTTTCATTTAATTTCATGTTTCCATTAGAGGACATAGCTCTTCTCTTCCTTAGAACACTAGTTCTAAAACTGACCCTAACAAAAAACTTTCTTTATAAATATATTTAATATAGATGTTCTTGTATGGTTGGTTCAGTACTTTTCCAAACAAGTGAAGCAACTAGGCTTGGGTATTTCAAAACAGCCTTCTCAGTCTGCATACAGAAAATGCTTTCCCATCTCTTTCTTACTGTGAAGTGTGTGGTTTTATTTCAACAGTGTTTTTACTTTATAGCAATGATGTATTTGTTTTTTCCTTTAAACATTAAGATTCAGGCCACTAAAAAGAATCTGATTTCAGGTTAAAAAAAAAAAAAAGTTTTTGTTTCTAAACTCATGTCTAAGCAAAACCCTCAGAGGTAAAATGAGGGAAGAAAAAGGTTTTTTAGGGGAGAGGGAAAGAGACAGAGACAGAGAGAACACATTTCTCAGTTTGGGCCTGGGGGTATGGTGGTGGGTTGTGGCTTGAGGTATGGGCATACATGCTCTTCATGTTATTCAAATATAAAACTGGAAGGTCTTTGGAGGACCTGCACAGTGTATCCTGCTAAGAGTTTTGTCATATATAACTTTTGTCCTCTTCATTGTCCCTGCCTGGGAGGGCCACATACTGAGCTCACTTGAACAAGCCACTAAGGAGGATGTGGAGAGCTCATAATCAATGTGACAACAGCATTCCAAATTCTGCTGCTGCATTGGAGCTCTCTAGTGGAATACTTGATGCAGGGCAGCTTCATCCTATTTTGACTGCCTGAAAAACTACACCAAAATATTGGGTTTGATTGTTATTCTGAACCCCTGTGAACACACGTGATGTACAAGAAAGCTGGCATGTTCCACAGCATTCTCTTTTTCAATACCTATTATGAGTTTAACCTAACTGCCCTGAAACACTCAACGGCATAATCTGGCAGAAGAGCAAGGGGAAAAGTTTCTGTTGGGATTGAAGGTAGGGCTTCTAGATGGCCAGCACATCATATGACTTACACTGTCAGAATTTGGTCCAGCTGAGCACAGACAACCCATAAGATCAGACTGAACTTGAAGAAGATTCATAATTTTCTGTTTATCACATATTTTTGCTGGTTATTTCAGTGTTAAAATCACTTAAATGGGCACCACTAATAGTCCAGACAGAAAAGAGATGGAGCTGCTGTGTTTTGGAGATAAACTGTAGGTGGTTAATATTCTGTCAGACATGGAGGAGTACTGTACGCTGAAATTCTTCTATCTTTCCTGCTGTACCTTCTTCATAATAAGAGAAACCCACTTTAGTGGGATTAGTGGCAGAAGGAGTCAGAGGGTGGACTGTCTCATTTTCCATCTTACTCCCTTTTTCTACTGCATTCAGTGTTACCTGGATGCTCATAAGCACCAAGTCCTCATTTCAGACCCAGCACCAATACAGGGCTTCAGGAAGCCTCCTGTCCAGTTGTGGTTTAGCTTTGGAGCCCTCCACTTCCTGGGTAATGCCATTAAATTAAGGAAGAGAAGCTGAGGAAAAGATACAGGAAATGAAGGAAAACATTAAAAATTAGAACAAAATGGTATGTGCATTTCTACTGCATGTATATGCTTGAGAAGAAACAAGACAGCAAAAGTTCTGTTCAAAAAGTTCAAAAGTTAAAAAAATTCTGATTTATGAGATCATGCGAGGCTGGATACATGAGATGTACAGCAATATGCTTCATAAGCACTCTCAACAGCATTTCTGAAAGCTTTTTTGGAAGCAAAGCATGTATTTCATGCTTATAGTTTTTGCTAATTAGCTAGTTGCCATCAATATAAGAAACCAGCTTCTACTTTCCGTGAGCTCTTAGGAACCTTGACATACATCACTAATGCTGCTTTTGGACCTGCTGCTATCATATATCGCTCTTAAATGCACCAAGTGGGCATCAGGTCTTTTTCTGTTTAGAGCTGAGCAGAAATGCAATAAAACCAGCCCAAAACTGACAAAGTTAGTGCTATGCTGTGATTGTCTTTTTTGACTGACATAGAACTTCCCTGAAATCTCGTTTGAACAGATCCACTCTTGCAAAACTCTCTCCAAGCTCTTAGAAATTGTCATCAATTAATGAAACAATTGGAGATGTGATGGAACGAAGATTAGGAACAATAGAGTGAATACAATGCCATAAATACAAGGAGGTTTCAGCCCACCACCCAATCAACGTTCAATTTTTTATTAAAGGCTCAACAAAAGAAGGAAGCAGACAGAAAATAGCTAAACAATTTCCTTACCTTAATAACTGTTTTGCAGCTTGGAGACATAATTAAAAAGCAAAACAGCCTAGGAATTTCTGAAGTAAAGTTTCATTCATAGGTAATAAGGTAATAAGGCTCACCCAAAATTTATTTGCTCCTTTTGTGAAAAACACACAGGATAAGAATCATCACCTACTTTGGTGCCAGGGATAAACCTGAACAGCAATTAAGAAGCTTGGGATGAATAAAGAGAATTTTAACATTCACTCCGCAGCATGATACAACCCTGAATGCAGTCAGGTTTAAATGATATTTGTATTTTATGCCATAAGGTCCTTTAATTATCTTGACCAGAGCAGCCATGGAAGTTCCCATGTAACTCTCATCTCAATTCAGACCTGACAAAGCAAGTGTAACTTTCAAAAAGGAAGGGAAAAATCCTTCTTCTGCTGTTTTTACTAGGTGGTAAGTACTAGATATAAAGAAAAAAATATATGTATTCTTGACTGCCTATTCACTACCGAACCTTACAGTGCTTACAGAGCCATCTTATTTTATGATCTCCTTGTTACCGTCTTCAGCATCTCTCATGGAGGTGATGGCCTCCTACCACTGATTGTACCATGAAAATTGATGCCCAACTGCAGAGCTCCGACTCACCTCACAGATCCAGGCAAGCCCTTCTACACACTAAGGTGGCTAATTCAGATGGCTGGAGTCTGCATTTTGAATCTGGATCAGATCAACAACTGCATATTGAGGTAACTGGGCAGTCCTCTGCTATTCTGAATTAATCTCATACACAGCATTTTATTTCTTTGATACTGTTCTGTTCACCCTGAACTCTCCTTTGAGCCCTGGAGTCCTGTTTAAAGCAACGCACAACCACATGATTGGAGGCTGTAGGAAAAACCCTCAACCTAAAAAAAGTTTCTGAAATCCTTGTAATTTTCTTTAAAGGAAGTAAAGAGCTATGTTTTTATCTGGCATACATCATTATGGCATGTGGTATAATATTTCAGTGTAACATTCAGGAAGAAAAGGGAAACTATCGTTTAGTATGTTTGCAAGTAGCCAAAAAGACTTTGAGGAAAGAGGTCACTGAGCAAGCTAAATGTGTGTAAAGGCACACTAGGAGTCACGTGAATAAGGAGAGAAATCATGATGTTGAAACAAAATCTTCAGATTTGCCCTTATTGTTATGAAGACACTAAAAGTTATGAAATGTAGGAGTACATGGGTCATTAAAATCAGTTCTATTCTTTCTCCCTGGGTTAAATATGGCTGTATTTAGTGTGCCATAACAGTCCCTAATAGAAGATAGTCCCATTCCTTCCTATAAAACAAAGGGATTTCCATAATCTTTCCCCAGTGTTTAACCACCAGTACACTTAAAAGGCTTTTATAAGATCTGATAGAAAACTTCTTTGTTATAAATTATGGTGATCATTTTTTTACTGACTTGAGCATCTGATCTCCATTCTTCTCAAAATGCATATTTGTTATTTTTAGGCTACCATGACCCCTTCCCTACTTATTTGCTTGGTAGTCTATTTTCCAAACTTAAAAAGAAATCTGACTTTTTTTTCCCCCTGTGATCAATTATTTCTATAACCTCATTGTTTCTCTAATGCTTAATACAACTTGTCCTTGCTTTGTTATTTAAACATCATAATTCCCTTATATATTATTTATTAATTAATAGTGGGAAAATGCACGCGAGCTGTCAGAACTATTATAAATAAAATAATTTTCACATTTGACATTAGATAAATGCATCAAAACAATTTTGCTGTATATTTCTTGTAAAACTTGGAGCATAGTAAAGTTTTGTTGCTCATTACATATACCTGGTATTTACTTGCAAAGTGGTAAGGGGAATGCATACAACGTTTTCCCCTAGAATGCTCCTGACATTTTCAATGAGAAAATGTGCAACAAGTAGAAAAAAAGCTATTTCTAGAATTTTTTTTTTCTGATGAGCTTCTGCACTTGGCTCTAAGAGGCTTCTCTAAGGAGACGATAGAACCGAGCAGTCTCATGTAAAACTCCTCTTGTATTTCAACAGTGTAATGTTATCTCTGGGAAGAACTCTCCTTGACTATGTTGACTTGGATATTATCAGCTACAGCTCCTTTTGGGTATGCTTGTTATGACAAATCTGCAACTCTAAGACAGGCATCATATTCATAAGACTGTCTGCGTACATCCACTTTCTTCTTTCCCTTACTATTTATTCAGAACTAAGACTTTCAGAACTTTCCCGCTCCTAGTACTATGTCTTTATTTTTTTTCCCATATAATTTCCATCTATACCCACACAGACTAAAAACAATTCAAAACTTGGCCTGTAGCAAAATAGGTGTTTTTCTATAGTAGACTATAAGTCACTATAGAAATCAGACACACAGTAGCCTATTCTGTTTGCCTTTAAAGTTCATTTCTCTTTCTTCTTCTGCTGCAGAAAACAGTTCTGTATTATTTATGGTGGTTTTGTTTGGGTTTTTTCCATTTTGAAAGCTGTGAGTTCTGAAAAAATATTTTAATATTCAGACTACAGACAGTGAAGTGTGTAGAAATTACTCCAGAGATGGATTTCATTCTTAGCTATTAATTAAATTTAACCTCTGACATTAAAATGTCCTTTCAAAAGTGAGACCTAGATGGATGTTTAGACTATACAATTAACCTAGTGAAGTGAAATTAGATGTGGTATATGGCATGTAGAATAGGGAAAAAAAACCAACCATCCTCCCCCTCACACCCCCACCAAGAGCTCTTGTCAGCACAAAGATGCATGTTGATCTCATCACAAAGACACTGTCTCCCATTGGTCTTGATCACTATTTCTTCATTTTGTGTTCACAGACCACTGGACTATACTAATGAAATACGTGTTTCTATCAGCAGAGTTATTTCATCTTGTCACTCCTATTCCAGTGTGCAGGAAATTATCACTAGTTTTGGCCATTTTCCAACTTCCTGTCAGTTTTCCAAATGTTTTTGGAGCCGCTCAGGAGATCCACATGGACCTTTTGCTCAGCACGTCTCGGAGTCCATCAGGATTTCTCCAGAGTTACTGCCACTAACCTCTGCAAGTAAACTCCAATAACAAGTCAAACATGTTCATGCACTGAAGTCCGGAAGGGGTCCTAGGTTCAAGATCTTTACACAGTGTTTTCCTAAAATGAGAAACTGAACTTTGGCTCTTGGAGACTCTCTGGACAGTGATGACATTGTGATGAGTCCAATGACTGAGAAAAACAGTTCATCCTTAGATTCTGTAGTTAAGAAAGAAATCTGTCACCAGATACATGCATGGGAGAAGAACATTATTCATATTCTCCCTGAAGAATTGCTGAATTTGGAGCAATGAAAAAATGCAGGAGAGTTATGAGGAAAATTATATACTTCTAATGAGAACCATGCTTGGAAGAACCTTTGTGAGAATAAAAGTGAGAGCACTGCAGATGGAGATGAAAAGGATTTTAGCATTCTTGCTGAACAATTTTAACAGCAAAAGATAAGACCTACGTACTATATACTGCAAGTGTGAGAGGAAACTGAAGTCTGGAAATGCTTATTATTTTTCATTGTCAATAAAAAAGACAGAAGGTGACTAGTCCAGATGTACACTTACACCCTGTAGGCATCGGCAGGCAGTTGCAACTAAAGTCAACAAATACATATCAACATTGTAGCAGCAGTAACAGATTGTAGTTTGACTAAACTTTAATGACTCTAATCAATTATCAATAAAGAACACACAACATAAAAGTGAACAATAAATTATTACTTATATATAATCATATTTATTTTTGTTGCCTCTAGGCAAATGTGCACTTTGAAAAGAACATTGTTTTTTTTTCATAGATACAAACTTGTGCAAACCGGATGCTCAGAATGGTATCCTGGGCTATCAAATGGTGATAAAGTAAATGGAACTTTTAGTTCTTTTTCACATAGTGTCACATAATTATAAATGTCCCTGGAGAATATGGTGAGCATTTCCCAAAGTGCACAAATGTCAGAGAAATAATCTTTGCTGTCTTTGGGTATGTCTTTGGGGAATCTTTCAAAATCATAGAACCATACAATCATTTATGTTGGAAAATACTTTTAAGGTCATTGAGTCCAACCATTAACCCAGCACTGTACAATCCACCACTGAAACAAGTCCCTAAGTGCCACATCTACATGCCTTTTAAATACCTCCAGAGGTAGTGACTCAACCAGTGACTTCCTTGGGCATCCTGTTCCAGTGCTTGACAACCCATGCAGTGAAGAAATTCTTCCTGATACTCAATGTACACCTCCCCTGGTGCAGCTGGAGGCCATTTTCTCTTGTCCTATCGCTTGTTACCTGGAAGAAGAGACCAATCCCCACCTCACTAGAACCTCCTTTCAGGTAGTTTTAGATCCTCACATCCCTCAGCCATTCCTCATTACACTTGTGTTGCAGACCCTTCATCACTTTGCTGCCCTTCTTCGGACAAATGAGAAGCTACATCCCTTCCTCCTGCTCTTGCAGGTCTCGTAGAACTCATGATATTTTTACCTTTGAGCACTGTAACATTTCTCATACAAAAAAAGAAAAGGGAAAGGACTGTATTTGCCACACTGTAGGTGTCTTCACAACTATTTATCATCTCTTTTTCCATGTTATTTGGTGGTTTTTTTTCCCAGAAACTCTGTATAGGATGTGGAAGTGTCAAGACATTTTCACAGTTTTACCCTTTCCATATAGGATCGTATGTTCCAAGAGGATGACACAGTGAGGATGCTGACCTGATCAGCTGATTGCTGATCAGCACCTTGACCAGAAAATGCTAGCTGTGGATTCTGATGCAATCACAGACCAGAAACAGACTAATAATTTCAACAGAGTAGCAGGGACCTCGTCACTGCTTGCTCAATTCTGAAGGCAGCACTTTTCCAGATGTCAAACTTGAGTATTCCCCACAAACCAGAGAAGGGTTTTGTGAAATAAACTGATGGTCTAATTGGAAAATAGGATGCTCTGCTTCTCACTTGATAGTGCTTAGGGTTGCAGCAGGAGTGGAAGGTAGCTGCAAGATGCCTGGACAGCACTGAAAGGACTGCTTTATTCAATAGTCTCTGTGCTCCTATGGGACACAGACACTGGCAGCCTCATGCACACAAATCAGCATAGATTGTACTGTACAATAAATAGTATGCTGAAGCCATCTGAAAAGAAGTGCCTTCTTGAAAGTGCTTGTCTGTCATTGACTGACTTCCTCTAACAGTTGAAGGTATTAATGAAGCCACAAGACAAATAATACTTTTACTGAGCTTTTGTTTTCTAAGCCTATTCCTGTGCTAAAGGCACTTTCAACTCAAGGGATTTCAGTAGAAAGGGAGAGAGAACACATGGGTATTATAAAGATTAAAAAATCCAGGAAGGTAAAGCATCCCAAAGCACCCTTACTGTTCTGAGAGGCTGTGTTTAAAGCGTGCTGTTGGGGGTTATGGCTGGCACTGGGAAAAGGC
>JANHGB010008819.1:13184-25721 GCA_026283785.1 Coracopsis vasa
TACCTAATCTGGGTTGAGCTTAAATTCATCAGCCAACATATCCTAACCTTTAAGTCTCAAGATTGCAGCCCTTACTGCAATTATTGGCACTAGTGAACAGAAAAAAGGATTTATTTAAGAGTGGAGAGGTTAGTCTGTCCTTGGCCTGGGATAGCTAGCTGGCAACGTGTTAGGTCGAGGAGTTGCAGCAGGACTTAGCTGATAGAGGATGCTGAATTCACAGGGAAATAAATTGCTTAGCAACTCTGAGTGGTCTTCACACAACAGGTCAACAGCAGCTCTTGCTGGTAGCTGTAGGCTAAACAAAATAGTTTGGTATATCAGACAACTAACTGCGTTAAATGGCCTTTGGGATTAGATGAGAGAAGTTGTGGATGCCTCATCCATGGCAGCGTTCAAGGCCAGGTTGGACAAGGCTTTGAGACTAGCCCGGTCTATTGGAATGTGTCCCCTCACCAGGGGGTTGGAACTGCGTGAACTTCAAGGTCCCTTCCAACTCTAACCGTTCAAAGATTCTATGAGCTCTGTGATGGGATTAGGCCAGACCCTGGAGCTCCTGGAGAAGTGCCTACACTTGTGAAGGTGCCTCCAACCTGAGCGCGCAGTGGGGGAAGCTGGTGTAGCACCACACAACACCTAAGTGTGCTCCTTATTCTGCGTTTTCTCATCAGCAGCTGCTGGGGCTTCGTGAATGGGAAAGGGAGGCGGCTGGAAGGATAATCTATTTACATGTGATTGACACTGGGAAAACATTACTGAACCCTTGCAGGAGGGTGGAAGCTCATTGGGATTCAGGGCTCAGTCACTATTCATCCTCTGAAAAAATGCACCACCTGGCAGGATCGTTCACCTCGACCCTCAGTGACAGAAAGAGAGAGCCACCAGCTCTCAGTCACCTCTGGGGGCATGTCACTGGAAATGACAAACAGTGGGGGAAGGAACAGGACATAGGCAGAGGTGGATTGCGCAGGGAGTGTGTGAAAGAAACTTCTGACTTGGATGAGCTCAGAGAACACTGAAAGAGCAGCTGCCATGGGCTAAGTGCCATTCTCCATCCTCTTCTGGATAGGTGGGTGAGAGATGCCTGCCTGCCACAGCAGTGGGGCTGCACTGCCTGGGGCCAGAAGGCTTGGAGAGGGAAGGGTGTGGGGAGGAGCAAGCTGGACCGTTTGGGACAGAAATGCTTTGCTGAGTCAGACCAGGGATTCATCTAACCCAGGTCACTGTTTCCAGCAGCAGCAGCAGCAGGAGGTGCCCTGTGGAGAGAGCCAGAGTTGGTCTGACCCCTTTTGCCATCCATTCCCCTTGTACCCAGCACCTGTAGTGTTTGGAAGAAAGGTATTAGAAGGTATCTCTGCCTTGTCTCTAGTCTCTGTTTGGAGTGGTTATTTTTGAATCTAGTTCATGAATCTCATTCTGCTGATGGGTGGCCCTGTGCTTTGATGCTGATTATCATCACCCACACCCCACCCGAGTTGTTTGCAGTTGTACTATCACACTTGTACAAGGATTGAAGGAGCCTGTCTCTTCCAGCCTTCCCTAATGAGGATGATTGGGTGTTGTAGGGTGGTTGCTACCATTGCAATGTTACCTGCATCTTCATGACAAGTCTTGAACTCCAGTGTCTTCAGCTGAAGATAGTTTTGCCATAGCCTGGTAACTGGAGGGAGCTGCTCTGTGTGGTTCTCTGCCACACCAATGTGTGTGGGAAACGGCTGCATGAGCAACATCTCTGTCCTGTTCCATTCCCATCTCTTGGCATGCTTAAACTTCTCGGCTTGGGTAACAGCTCCTGTAATGTGCAATGGAGGCAAGTGCTCTTGCTGACCTGACTTGTGATCTTTGCTGCTGCCTTAATTAAGGGTCACCCCAATTCTTGGTGTTGTGCTCACACTCAGGTCTCAGTGGGCTTTTCTGATACCATAGCTCTTCCAAGCTGGAGCTCTAGGCAGAGGGATAAGAGATGGTGTGTGCCAATGGGTTGCTGTTAATCTTGATGGCTGTTGTTGACTTGATAGGTAAGCTCTGAGTGGATCACTCTGCTCTGGGGAGGCACTTGTTTGCAGTCATTAACCTTTATTTGGTTTGGCTTATTTACTCAGGTAGCAAATTAGGTCAGATTGAAGTGGCTTACATTAAACTGAGCAATGGCCACTTGAATCTGGAGTGACCGTGTTCACACAGAGGTTAATTCAGTTTAACCTGATCACTTTAAATCTACCCTTGCTGCTAAGAGGATGGATTTCCATCACTGTCCCTGCACAGGTCTGTCTTTTGGTGGGGCAAAGGAGAAACAGCCTGCTCCCATGCTTGGAGAAGGGACCCCAGCCCTGCTATTCCAGTATCTCTCTCTTTGCCCAGCTGCCCCTTGAATGGTAAGCCTGATTCTTGGCAGTGTATCTGTTTGTACACTGATTTAGCTAGCTGAAATAAAGTGAGTAATGCTAATTGCTGTGGTTAGACTCCTTTTAGTCTCTCTGATTTTTACAGCTATTACCATGCACAGGACAGAACAAGGCTCCCAAGAGGGGCAGAGTTAACTAGTGAAGTAATAAATCTCCTGATTACTGTCAGGTGCTGGAGGGTTGCACGAGCACCATAACTTTGTCAGTCTTTGGCTGAGTAATAGTAAATGAAAAAAGGAATCCCAGAACATGCTCCTCTGGGACCTGGAAACAGTCCAGCCAATGCAGCTCTCATTCTGGCCCATTTGTTACAGCTAAAGCAGAGTTTTGTCTGGATTGTTCTCTTGTTTGGGGATGGCTGGAGCTTTTGTCTAGTTCCTGGTCTTCTTCTGCACCATCAACTGTGTGTAAGACCTCTGCAGCTTACCCCTCACCTCTATCTCCCAAAGGCACTGTATGTCTAAAGACTGCAAGGTGTTAACATACTTTAGCAAGGCCGGATGAAGGACTAATCTCGATGTAGATCCCACTTGAGATCCTTCCTAAACCTGCAGCAAAGTCTCAGTATCAAAAAATGCTGGACAAAACAAATGCTGTGCCCTCCCAGGCAGTAGACTTAATCCTCAACTATTGTCTTGCAATGGCAAGCTACCATCCTTACTACACTTATCACTTGACCCTGTTCAAAACCCCATTGCTCCTTTGCAATGCCAGGTGTCATCAGCAGTGGAGCTGCCATGAGATCAGCCTGGTGTACTGGCCTCTGTCAGTAACTGTCCCAGTGTTTAACATCACCAGCAGGGCTCTAATATTAGTGAGTTGTGCTGAGCCTTCAGGAGGAAAGGCTGCCTTGCAGAGCTCAGGTTGGGAGGAGGAGTTTACACTGTGATTTCTCAGAAGCAGAGGCTGGGGTTGTGCCTTTGGTACAATTTGGCTGCCCTGATCCAAGCCCAGCCTGCACAGATGCTCTGGGGAAGGCTCTGGCTAACAGGAGCTGGTCTGGGTGGCTGTGGTGGCTTTTGTCCTTGAAGTCCTTCACTTTTATTTGAGAATCATCCCTAAGAGGAGAGGTGACTTTAACCCCTGCAGCCTGTGAGCTGGAAGGAAATGGAAGGGAAAGGAACTAGTGTTGCCATGCAGAGGCTGAGATCAGTGGGAAATCACAGTTACCTACCAGATCTCCAAAACACCAACTTCCTTAAAAGTGAGCACTTAACGTGGAAGGAAACGAGGAGACTGGTAATAGATATTACCCTAATGAATAAACAAATGCTTTAAAAGATGGACTCCTCATGCAGTGTGTTTTTTTTAACTTGGTATCAATTTGCATGCTAGTCAATTTGCATACATTAAATACATCTCCCCTTCTGCATTGAGTTCCTCCTCCCCTTCACTATAGCATCTCATTACAGTGCTGCTGAGACTGAGGAGCTGGTGGCTCTGGAGGGGATATTAATTTGCCCAACACATGCTGTGTAGGTTTTTATCACTTGCTGCACATTGGCCCTAGTGTCTTTTGAAGTCACTTGTGCCTCGAAGGGCTTTCTGGTTCAGGTAGTTGAAATGGAAAAGAAATAAAGTGGAGGAGGGCCTGCCTAGAGAAGAAATGCACAGGGAAGAAAAGAGATTGTTTAGGTTATGTTAATTCAACAGGGAAGAAAATGAGCAATGTGGAAACCTCTCTCCTCTGCCAGAAAGCCTGGGCATCTTGGGTGGGTGTGTGGTTGTCTTGCTTCTTGTTTGAGATTAAATATGCCATCTTCCTGTGAGCCACATAGTAAGATCCCGGTGAGGAGGAATGGGCCAGTAAAAGCCTCAAGAGGAAACAATGGGGTGGAGGAAGAGCTCGCTCACTGGGCTCTGCAGTATGCCTTGGCTTTGGGATGGGAGCTGGCTCACTCACATGTGCTTAAAGGTGGATGTGGAGGTTTGTGGGTAGCAGGTGGTAGGACATCCCATTGTGGTTTAGAGTGCAGACCTCCTCATGGGGACTTGGGAGGTGGCAGATCTCTGCTTCTGTGGGAGCTGCTGCCACCCTATGCCTCATTTTCCCCGTGTGGGAGATAGGATTAATGATGTTAAGTGTTTTTAGAGAGCTTCAGGATGTTCTCAGAGCATGTGCTGAGGTGGAGAGGTAGGGAGAACTGCTCTGCATGACTTGGATGTTAGTGAGAGAGATGCCTTGGTGAAAACATCATGGGACGTTGTGACATCCCTCTGTCTTCGATAGAGAGATATAATTCTGCAACCGTAAGATCAACTCACAGGCTTCCAAAACGCTGCTGATGTTGTGGAAAAACCTGTTGCTGTTGTAGAGTGGAGCCCAGGGGATGTGTGTATGTGTGTATGTGTGTGTGTGTGTGTGTGTGTTCACAGTTCCAAGTACTGACCAAAAACCCTGGAAATGTTTTGAGGAAAGAATGAAAGAGAAAATGTCTTTCAATTAGTTCAGCATTTTTCAGCCCGTTCTGGTTGCAATCAAGAACATTGTGCTCAGCTCAAGTGCTTCTTTGAAAGAGCCTTAAAAAAAATCATCTGGGGAAATGAATAGAGGAAGTGACCCAAGTCTAATCTAGACTGATAGACTGAGGAAGACACATCCTCACCAAGTAACAAGGTCCCTTCACTCTTCCTATGTAACTCTGGTTGTAGCCAAAACTCCTGCAATGTGGCAATTCAGGAATAAATGTCAGCAGCTCCTTCATGCCAAGAATATTTGGATGTCAGCAGAAAGAAAAAATGTTTCTGATAAACTGATGCAAATGGGATGCTGGGATCAGGGGTGAGATCAGCCCTGGGTAGCTCTGATCTCATGCAATTTCCATGCATAGAAACCACCACAGAGCAAAGGGTCTCTGGTCCCCGTCCTCCTCAAGAAGCCTTTGATGTAATAGCTTGTTGTATTTCACGTAAATACCAGCAAAGGGGCATGAAGTGCATGGCATGCAGGCGTTTTTAATGAGGGAGGATGTGAAAATCCATACCCTGATGAAGCAGGCTTTGTACTGTGTGCAATTTGAGCACAGCAAAAGGGAGATCCTGACTTTGTGAGTGTGTGGCAGGCAGGAAGGGTGAGAAAGGTGTATGAGGATGAAATATCTCACCCCATATAGTGATCATGGCTGGCCAGGGATAGGGAATAATCACCATACTTGTTGTAGGGTGATCAAGTCTAGGGTGAGAGTCTACTGCAGCTCATTTCTAGCTCCTTCAGATCAGAGGCAATGTCAAACTGAAGGAGAGAGGTGCCTGTAAGAAAGGCTGATCTTTGCCGTGACTTGTTCAAAGTGGCTGCTCTCAAACCCAGCTATGGGCCAGCAGGGTGGGATGGTGAGGGCTGAGGTGTTTGCACGGGCAGGGATGCAGGATTGGAGGGGCTTGGTCGGAGATGCTCTATTGGGTGTACTGCAGTGGACTCTGGGCCACCTCCCCAGTCCCAGAGGTGTCCCACTGTGTGCTGGGTAGTGCCATGGATGCTTAAGCAGGGGGAAGCCCAACTCTGATCCCCAAGATACCCTTTGGTTAGAGTCAGTCCAGCCAGTCCTATTCTGAGAGCTGCTTTTCAAAGGGAATATCATGAAATGTGTCCTTTGGAGGCCGCCCTGCCATACAGGATATCGTAAGGCTGCCGAGTGAAGTATCCGGTCCTGCTCCCTCCTGGCCTGGCTGGCCCCACTGGCGAGATTGTTTCCACAGCAAGAGAACAATACCTCTCCTTCCATCCAAGAAACATTTATTATATGATACGTTTCAGATGTCTCTTCAGGGAGGAGGGGAAAAGCAAAAGAGAAATAGATCTCTTTTCTAGGGCGGCACGGCGTGATCCATTCCATAATGGATTAATTATCCCCGTGTGCAGGCAGGGCTGGGGAGGGAACATTCAGCCAGGGTTGCCTTCCAAGCAGAGCAGACGGAGATATTCCTGGCCTCTTTTTCACAAAATAAAAGGAGCGATTAATAAATTGGGAAGCTTTTGCATTCATTGTAATTCCCTCCCTCCCCTGGTTTTCCTTTTTCCTTTGATTGCATGAAACACAGAAAAAGGTAAGGAGTTTAGGAGCCTATTGTGCTGCTTTTTCCCAAACCCTTGTCAATCTCCCTGCTTGCTTTCATATCTCTGACTCTTTTTCCTCTCCCTTTAAAGCCCTCAGATGTCAGAAGCATTTCCTGGTTTTCCTTTGTGTGCCCTGAAGGAAATGGTTTGGGCCAGATAATCTGCTGGTATAAATTGGCACTGAGGTACAGACTTCACCAGCTGAGTATTTCACCATACTTCTGGAAGCTCCCTTCCATCCGTCAGATGGTGTAGGAAGGGGAACCATCCCCCTGAGCCTCCTCTTCTTCAGCTGGGGAGCAAGGCGTGGGATTAATACTTACAACTGCAAACACTACCCAGGTAGAATAGAGAGGCTCCAAATCCCATGAGGTAAATGCTGTTATGATGCCATTTCCTTGTTCTTTCTCGGGTTTTATTTCTGGGTGCTTGCTGGAGGCATAATGCTGGACCAAGCCTGACCAACAACCCAGCTTTCTTTAGAAACCCTTCTGGTCAGCCCAACCTAGAAAAACTCAGTGGTTCTTGCAGTGTGTTTGCTGATGTTTTACCTCCCCTCAAGGGAAGGAAGGGATTTGGACCTGCATGCAGAAGTGAGCCCTGGCTGTGGAGCTATCAACAAGTTAAAACCTCAACCGCCATCTCTGTCCTCACCTAGTCCTGTGAACGTTTGACACAGTTGGGCTAAAGGTTAGAAAAACAACACAAAACCAAAAATATCCCCTACAGAGCCACCACTTGTTTGGATTTTTTTTGTGTGTGTGTGTTTTTTTCCACTTTTTCCTTTTTTTTTTTAAGTGAAAAATAAAAGGCATTCCGGTGACCAGGGGAGGAATTCACTGTGTCTCGGAAAGCCTGCTTTATCCTTTTTGTCTGCCTGCCTGGTATGCTCGTGTGTCGTTTGCTGATCTTGGCAGAGGGTGGGAGTCTGTGGAGTGAGAATGTAAAACTTCTCCCTCTCCCGTGCTGAACGCAGCTTAGAAGGATGGGTTGTCCTGGCTGTGTCCCTCCAAGGAGCAGCATAAATAGTCGAAATATGGAGAGTTTCTGTCCAACTCAATGTTGTGTTCAGCCACTCTTGGTTGACTGAAGAGCTGGAAATGCTGTTTCCAGTAATAGGTTGCCTGTTGTTCTCCTGCTAGAAAACAGGTTCAATGAAGCATTCGTTCTTTTACTGCCCTTTTCCTAACTGCTCAGCTTTCCTCCAGAGCTGGGTGACAAAAGCAAAACTGCGTCCTGATGTGTTTGAATTTTTAAGTGAATTTGCTTGGGCGATATTCCCAACCTTTCCCTGGTACCTTTCCAAGAATGTTCAGGCAATGAGATTTTTACTGGCAGGGGCAAAAAAACCCATGAAAAGCAAATTTGCAGGTTTGTTGTTTTTTTTATCACTATTGATACCTGCAGTGCTAAAATATCCTGACATGGTCTTAAAACAGATTGGAGAAGATTCTGATGAATAATGAATTGTGACTTCTTTTTATTTGCCTTCTGGTTCTCGTTGAACTCTTAAGGCTCTTGAGTTTTTCTTTATAATCATGGGACATAGAAATTGATTTTACCTAGGTCTGAAATGACGTGTCTTTGTAGCTGAGTTTGCTGAAATGCAGATGTTGGTCCCTCAGCATTTCTTCAGATGTTGGTTTTGGTCCAGTTTGGACCAAAAAAGAGTATTATTCTTTTTCCCCCAAAACTTTGTTATGAACAGGCAATTCTAGAAACAAACTTTAGCCAAGGGATGATGTTATATCCCTCAAATTCTGCTGCTGCTCTGAAACCCTAATTTTTGTTAGCTTCATCTGTACTGGTAAAGGGTTTCTGAGAGTCATAGTCTGGAACAATTGAGGTGGGAAAGGTCTAGGCATGTCTTTAGTCCAATATCTTGCTCATAGCTTTGTTAGTTTTGAGATCAGACCAGGGTTTGAAATCCTCCAAGGATGGAGAAGGCACAGCCCATACCACCATTTGACAGTCTTCATGGGAACTGTTGTTTTATCCAGTTGGCTATATCTGGCTGTTTCAGTTTATGCCTGTTGTTTCCCCTCTCCATCTTCTTGGTAACCCATACACAGGTACTGGAAAGCTGCTGTTAGGTCTGCCTAAGCCCAGCTCCCTTGGCCTCCTTATGGGGTAAAAAATGTTTGGGGCACCATTACTCTGGATCCCTTATGTTCTCCTCATCCATGCATGTCAGAGGATTTCCCCAGCTTAAGAAGGTCAACAAGGCCAAAATTTCCTAGCCTTCAGCTGGGGATGTGGAGCTGGCAGGTGACTGACACAATCCATAACCATAGCCTAGGAAAACAACCAGCATGGATTTCTGAGAGCTGAGTTTGCACAGGCATCCCTGCTTCAGCTGCTGTGAGTCATTTGACTGTGAGGTGCTTCTGATGGAATGTGTCTGCTTCAATGGGTTATTACTTTCCAGCAAAATATGATTTCATCAGAAGACAGCTGACCAGCTCCCTTCCTAATAAGCACCACCAAATCATCTGGTGTTATCAACGAGAGAATGAGAACTGGCAAAAATGCAATTTGAAATGCAGAAATAACTAAAGTTAGCAGCAAAACAAACTTTTCCACTCCACTAGGGACTAGTGCAATGCCAGGGGATTCACTAAACAGCTCAGTTCGTATTTTAAATATTTGCTAAGTGAATGTAGAGGCAATGGTTTGGGGAAGTATTTGTCAAATAAACTGAAACAACAAATGCATTTGAGTAAATTAGATTTGTCCACCTGATATTGCAGAAACAGAAGAGGCTAAATTCATCAGATAAACTGTTCTTCTGAACTGTTTGTTCTCCTCTATCCACAATGCAATCATTATTTTACAGAGACTACAACTATCATAGGCACTGTGCAGAAAATATATAGGAAACAGATCTCTAGCTGCTGAAGCTCACAGTTTGCATGATGGACGTGGCAGATAGGGGAAGATTTAGCATTCAGCAGTTTGGGGAAGGAGGAGACCGTGTCTCAGTCTACAGAGTTATGAATTCTAGCTGTGCATCCATATGAGCAATTCACTAGGTTTATTTCGTTTTAGCTGGTTGCAACATGGTGATGGCAGCTGCCACCTTGGCGGTCATGGTGTGTATTGAAGCTTGGGCTGAATCTGCAGCTGGGAAGGAAGCTCTGGCTTTATGGGGAAACTGCAGGTCAGGTCCTTTGGGACTTGAATGCAGACTTGGGAGTATAGGGCACTGCTTCACAGTGACTTACATAAACTCCATCTCATGTCTTCCTTGCAGCACCTGAAATGAGGAGGTGATTGCTTCAGGGCCTCACAACCAGGGTGATTTAACCTGAGGGAGCTGGGTTGTGGGCAGGTGCTGTCCATCTTGTCAGTTATATATAGGAAGCCTTTGGTCAGGTGCTTAAGGCAAGATGGGTAAACGTGACTCACTTTATTTTGCAGCTAGGGACTGTAGAAGTCAATTTTGCGGTTGCCCTGGCTTCTCAAGGTACCAGGTCTGGAAAGCAGAAAGGGCTCTTCCAGATTAACTGCTGGGATTTGAGGATGTTGTGACTGCAGAGCAGAAGGGGTGGATGTGATCTCTAAAGCAGCCTGAAAAAGTTGTTGAGAAAAGGAAGAGAAGACTGAATTTGATTCCCAGAAGAGCAAATCCAGGGAAATAGCTCAAAGATAGATTCAGGAATGCAAATGATGCAAGATTACTGTTATTAGAGCACAGACTAATTCCCAAATGGCTTGGGAAGCTGAGATCAGGTAGCTGCGAGTCACTTCTCAGGAGGTGACTGTAGTTTGAAGATGCAAGATACAGGGTCAGGAGCCAAATCTGAGCTGCAGATAGCAGAAAACTGAAGCTGTGGATTGGGCTTGGAAAAAGGAGATGAAGTGATGTAAGAACCTGGGACAGCAAGAGAGGACAGAGCTCAGCTGTAGTGGGTGCAGGGGAGCAGGTAGGGCAAGAGATTTGGTGTGCAGCGTTTGTCGTGTTTACCCTGTAGGGATCTCAGCTGAGATCCCGAGGCCTGTCTGGGTGTCAATCCTTTTTCCTCTGAGACCTGAATCTCTGCACTGGGCTAAAACATTGAGTGTTAGGCTGGCAGTGGGCTTCCTTTGCTCTTCCTGTGCACAGAGGATTTCCCTCTAGGGCTGTCAACCTAGTGTCTTTCAGTGCAAGAGAAATTCATGCCTCAATACTCTCAGTAGAAACCTTTCATAGTGGAAATGTATTTCTACAGGTGTAGAAATTAAATCTAACAGAGTTAGATGAAATCCAAAGCAAAAACTTGGGAGTTAGAAAACGCAAATCTTCCTTCTGTTTGTTCCTCGAGTCTTTCAGTTCTTGGCTTTCATCTGCTTGTACTTTGAAGTTCACATTTACCTTACATGGTAGTGAGCACCATGGGATGGAGTCAATGGGATACCATGGGATGGAGTCAATGGGATACCATGGAATGGTGTCTCCAGGTGTTTCTTTCCATGACATACCTATTGGGCTTGATCTGCAGCCCATATTTTTAGCTTGATTTTCAGACTTGTTGCAGCTTTGCCAAGCTAAACCCCAAAACCACTCAAAACTTCCAGCTCCCAGCTGTACATGGAGTGCTGAGGACCATCTCCTCTGTCTGCATACTCCCCTGCAAGGTCCAGGTGGGTACTAAGACCTCAGGTAGTTATTCAGACTAAACCAGACCCAGAATGTCTCGGGTTTTGCTTAGTTGACCTTACTGACTGTTTCTTTTCTGTGTTCATACTAAAATCCCTAGTAATGCTCATTACCCTTGTGTGATGGTGGCTGTGTAAAATCAAATGTTTCAGTTGGAAGAGACCTACAATGATCATCTAGCGAAACTGTATGACCACTTCATAACTGAACAAAAGTTAAAGCATGTTATTGAGGGCATTGGCCAAATATCTCTTAAACACCAACAGGCATGAGGCATCAACCACCCCTCCAGGAAGCCTGTTTCAATGTCCGACCACCATCTCAGTAAAGAATTGCTTCCTAATGTCCAGTCTGGTGCAGCTTTAAACCATTCCCACACATGCTATCACTGGATACCTGTGATTTGAAAAAAAAGCCTCAGGAAATGCTAGCTTCTTTGATTGTGGGTGATGCTTGCATTCTAGTCTTAACCCCTCTGCTTCCCTGAGTGGCAGCACAATTTCACTGTACCCATAATAAAGCTTTCAGTGATATCTCCAAAAAATAACAGCTTTATGCGATCACAGGCTGATAATTCATGCTGGAGAGTGGTTTTGTCAGCCACTCATTTGGGTAATGTTCTGTCAGCTAGTGATGAGATGCACAGAAGGATCCCACTGGAGTGGGAACTGTGTATATACAGCAGGGTCCCTGCATGACTTTACCTCCTGGTTGGTTGTGGTTTGTCTGTGGCAGAGGATGGGGATGGTCTGGAATGACTTTCTTCTTTGTGGGTAGGCAGAATAGCTCCTTGTCGATGGTGGCCAAAGCAGGGCAGGTTGTAGTCACCAGTTCTATGGGATAAGAATATGTCCCAGTTAGGGGTGAGGGAAGGATTTGCTTCCCCTACACTGAAAATTCAGGTTAGCAGGTTTGGCTGCTTTTCCTCTATGTTCAGTTTCAACAAAGGGATTAAGTTTCTAAGAACTTGAACTCTCAGCATCAGCAGCTAAGCCTTGGATTTGGCCAAAAAAATCTTGACCATAAACCTTGGTCGTGGGCTTCTTGTCCTCCAAGCTCATGTTCTGTTACCCCGTGAATGGTACCCCAAGAGGTACACCCACCCCAGCTCCATCAGCTCCATGGCCTTGGCTGTCCAGGGGGATTACAAGGGGCTCCTCAAGGGGAAATCCTCCCCAGGCAGTCATTTTGATCCAAAACAAACCCACCTGTTGGAACTCTGTGTTTCTGTGATGCAGAGCAGATGTATGTTTAGGCAGGTGTGGTGTGGGATGGCTGCCAGCATCAACTGCATGCATTTCCCCGCACAGAGACCCTCCAAAGATAAGTCTGCAGTTCCGATGAGGGGTATTAAGTTTTTTGCTGCAGGGCAAATGCTGTTCACTTTGTAACACAGCTGCTGATGAAGTCATGTCCTTATTCCGAGGAATTCTGCAAGG
>JANHGB010008820.1:0-16991 GCA_026283785.1 Coracopsis vasa
GGAGCAACCTGCTCTAGTGGAAGGTGTCCCTGCTCATGGCAGGGGGGTGGAACTGGATGAGCTTTAAGGTCCCTTCCAACCCAAACCAGTCTGGGATACTCCATACCATATGATGTCATGCTTAGCAATAAAACCTAGGAGAAAGGAGGGCACGGTGGGGTATTTGTTATTAAGGGGCTGGTCTTTCAAAGCAACTCCTATACATAGCTGAGGTCCTACTTCCCACAACATGGCTGTACATCACCTGCTGGTGGCAAGTAGGGAATAAAATTGTAATTGGTTTCCCAACCCCCTTTCCTCCTGCACAAGGCTTTTGCTTTTCTTTAAACTAAATTGCCTTTACCTCAAGCCATGAGGGTTTCTTTCAGTGTTGCACGAAGTTGTGACGCACACATCATGGTTTCGTGCAAGTTTTACTTGTTTGATTTTCCTAGCTTCGTATCCTTTTGACATGAATACTTCACTTCCTTAAGTGTAGCATTAAGCATAGAAACCTGCCTTAAGAACCGAGCATTTTGTCGTTCTGGTTTGCTATCTCTGCTATTCTAAAGTGGAAGTTAAAGATTTAAGCAAGAATAACTTTTATTCCTTATTTTATTCACACCAGAGTTTATTCACACAGGAGATGCAAGGCTTCAATTGTTTCTTACAACAAACAGACGAGAAACTCTAGACCACGACCCCCAGAAAAGCTACGTGCATTTCCAGACCTACAGCTCCGTTACCTTGACAAAACTGAGACATCACATTCACAGACTCAATTCTGCAACACAACGCACACTGAAGAGCGGTGCCTACTTTTAGGCAATTGGCTTTCACAGCTCAACCTATTAATCACAGATGAGGAAAGAAACTTCCTAGCAACAGCCCAAACAACTTAATTGCTAAGGCTTTTGAACTTGAAGAGATCATAAAATGAAAGATACTTCCAATCTCACAGAGAGCATTCAATTCACTTCATTACTTCAAAGAAGAATATTACTTTCCTTATGATTCAGTGCACACTATAAATGTGACAGTGAACATTATCTTTAATTGACAGATAAGAATATATACTGGTAGGAGTGAAGTATCTCAGAGTAGCTCAGGTTCATGTTTTCCCTGAGAGAAAAATAAGTAAATCAATCAATCAGAACATAACCACTTTCTCCTGTTCTTTATTCTTCACTGTAGGTGATACACGAATAAAGCAAAGATTTCCTAACTTAACATTCCATGCATCTGTCATGCTGCAAATGGTGTCAGCTACAAACAATTCTTTAAGCTGCACAAAGACCTCTGTGACAGAGAACACAGCCAAATTTAGTCATGATTCCCTAGGGAAGAATATGGTTCAGAGGCTGACAAACAATCCTGGGATGAGGGCCACAGAGCTTTTATATAAGACTACTGAACTGATCAAAACAGTGGGACTCCTCTGCCTTCACTTCAGACTCTTCATTCCCACCAGCACCAACTGCAGCTCTACATACATGTGAAGGAGAGAAGCAACACTACCATATGCCAGGCTTCCTTATTGTTACAGAAGTACTAAAACCAGAGTATGCTGGTTTAAATCTCTAATTGTTATCAATGTATTGCCAAGGAATATGCCACCCTGTTGTAACCAAAGGATGTGAATATGACCATGTCCAGAATCTGCTTGCAGCCCTGTTGACACCAATTTCGTTACTACTGTTCAAACCTTTTTGTACTGTGCCACAGTACTATTTAATTGTCCATGATATTTAATGTTCATTAGAAATTTGGATCTCAACAGGCTGAAGGCAGCTTTGATCTACCATATTTAGCTTCCAATCAAGGGGATGTAGAGCAGACACACAGTCAGCTCCTTCACGTTGTCCCACAAAACCTAGTAAAAAGCCTCTTTAAGTTCCTGGCTGACCCCAAGTACAGCTTCTGCTGTAATGACTCCAGTTAACACCACGTAACAGGTTGGAAACAGAGCACAGGGAACTTGGTTTTGAATTTTCAAACCCACTATTCTCAAAAGAGAAAAGAATAGCTGTTGTTGAAGGGATGGGGTGGAGGAATGTGACCATTTCACTTGCGGGAGGGAATAAAAGGCCATAACATGTGAGACCCTCACAATGCTTTCATTGTTTTGACCACTCCTAGGATAGAGGTTCAGCCTTGGATACACTTCAGTCCAAACTCTTTACATTGTCAAAGGCCCTGTTCCTTGCCCAGGCTTCTCTGCATTGAACTGATATCCCAACATTAAGCACTGCCGATGTAGCTATATCACTGCCTGTGTAGACCTACCATGGCCACTACTTCAGCACAGGCCAATGCACGGACGTTCTCATTGATTGCATGCAAAAGAAACCCTTCTAAACTTCTATTTTGCTCGTAGGGAAAGCTGTAGATGGATCTTTTACTGGTATATAGTGTCTCTAAATATGTGCTTGTTGAAACAGAGCTGGTGTTCATGAAACAACTTCATCAAGAAATGAGGACAAGATGACTTAAAACTCATAGCCGTGATGAATATATGTGTGTAGGTAAAGGCCACCCTATGTTAGCCAATATAGGCTTGAAAAAAGGCAATTATTGAGTACATTTCTAACTTTACATATGAGAAAGTAGCTCTCAAGAGAGCCATCTGTCAGTATCTCACCTCCCACCAAAGAGGACAGAAAACAGGTAGTGACTTGTTTGATTTGATGAATCAGCAAGCAGGAATACTAACCACTGATGTAAGGTAGCAAAGCACAAGCAGCTGTCAGTGGTTTGGTATATTTTATATAATGTATGCTCACCGAGCAGTGTTTTCGAGCATCCTCCCTCTGTCCTCTGCAGTAATCTTAATCCCACAACACAGTTACTACTATAGAAGTTTTATTTAGTCCTCAGAGCACAAAACAGCACACACATTTGTGTATACTAGGGGCAACACAATGTTTATGTATGATATTTACCTGGAATCAGGCAGCTCAGGGTTCCTTCTGAGGCTGTCAATGGTTTTAGTGCCTGCTGAGCTGGACTCACTAACGCTTGCCTACTCCACTAGTTCTCTGGGAAGACTTGGTTGAGGTTTTAGATAAGAGATGTCAAAGAATTAATTCAGGGATCCCAGTTTCAGGATTTCAGGGTTCCCTGGCAGTTTCGGACTGGATGAAAACCTTCACTGCGGCATTTCATGGCAAATTCATTGAGAGCTTTTCAATTCATCAGAATGGCATCCGCTTCACGTGACTGATGCGAACCCACAATTCTTGTTTCCATGTATTTTTTCCCAATTTCCTATGCCATTACTGGATAATGCTTAATTTGCCAGTCAGGGGCATCATATTATCATGAGAAAGGCAGCAGGTTAGAGCTGGCAGCAAGTGGGAGCATGAATGACTTGGTTTGGGAATGCTTTTAGATATTTAAGCTACATTAAGACACTTTCCATTATAATAATTTCTCTCTCATACATTTAGCAACATGATTTTCTAACACAATACCAGAATAATAAAGGTAATTTGTATGAAACACTCCCTCCCACAAATGGCATGCGAGTTTGGCTCCTCTTTATACAAAGATCTGTTACTGCCTGTTGCAGAACTTCAAGGCTTCGTTATACTGATTTTGATGTCACTAGTGTCTGAAGAGGGAATAATTTAGGGAGCAGGAGGAAAAAAAAGCCTACTAAAAGGAGACCTAGGAACATCTTTCCCCAGAATGTATTTGTTTGTATTGTGTCCCTGCAGCCCAACCTATTTTAAAAACAAGATAAATGTTCTCTATAGTTATCCTCGTAGAGGTATAAAAGCCAGGAGTAGAAAAAAGGGATCTAAAAGTACCTTTAAGAGCTCCCCCATCACTATCTTCACTATCAGTACCAAAGGTCGTATTCAGAAACATCACTGAAACTAGTAACTTCACATGACTTATTTCTTAACATTCAATTCAAGCAGCTATTTGCAAGCTTCATGTCTTTAACTTCCCATAATGTTAACCAGTCAAGAGCTTTGTATCCCCCAGCCCTGCCTGCTCCAGCACACCAGTGGCCTGGCATTCCTCACTCCCATTCCACCAGGAAGGCTTACAGTCCAATCCTCCCTCCTTTTGCTTGTTTTCCACTGTGCCAGGAGCCCTGTGGGGTGCTGCCCTCTTCTGAGCCTCTTCTGCTCCTTCAGCCTGCACACCCTTGTGCTCATCCTTTTTGCTTGGCAAAGAAGTCACTCAGGTACGAAAACAGGGCTCTATGAGGAAGTTTTTCTCAGCCACTTAGCCCCATCTCTCCCCCCTTGTCTGTTTCTTCAGTGAAGGTTTCCAGCTTCTGAACTGCACCCGTTCAGCTGCTTTTGATAGGAAGGAAAGGAGCAAGACAGGAACGTACCCTGGCTTTTATTTCAGACCATTTCATGGATCAGAGATCCCTAGCATCCACACTTCATGTTTTCAGTAGCTTTCTGCTCGCTGGTCAAAGTAAGTAGCAGTTCTCTGCCAGCAGGTAACATCTAGTTATACGCTTTCTCCATATACCACATGCCCTCAGCAGAAAGCACCATTATCCATAATCCATCAGCCACCAGTTCTGACCATTTTTACCTAACCACTATCAATTTTCTCTCCCTGATACATCAATCCTTCATTGTAGGATGCTCCAAGACTAACTTTCACAGAATTCCAGACTGGTTTGTGTTGGAAGGAACCTTAAAGCTCACCCAGTTCCAACCCCGCACCACAGGCAGGGGCACCTTCCACTAGACCAGGTTGCTCAAAACCCCTTCCAAAGCCCCATGGCAGGGGGTTGGCACTAGATTTTATGATCCTCAACCTGATTAAGAACTTGTCACGCATTCACCACCTGGGGTTTTCCAGAAGCCTACAGTCTGACATTCTCTGCACTGCCTTAACTGATGCCCAGGTTTTCCAAGCTGTGAACTCCCCTGGGATATCTCAATTTGGGTACTCTGAACTTCATGTTTTTCCTGTTTCCTGGCAGCCCAGAATGACACAAAAAGGCAGCTTTACTGGAAACAGATTGCTCTCTTCATTACCAGTTTAAAAAAAGCCTGTTATTTCTGCAGCATATGTAGTCACACAAGCTACAAAACAGTATCAAGGTAAACTGGAAATTAACAGGTCATAGCGTATGATTATAAATGACCCATCCCTGATAGAAATCAACTGACACTACAAAAACCTCAGAAGACACAGTAAATTCTTGCAATGTATTCACCCTAACCAAGATTTTTCTCCATCTGACTGGAAAGGTTAGGTGGGAAGACCATGCAAAACCAAACAGGACTGTGGAGAATCTCAATTTCTCCCCTCCCTCCTCATCTTTCCTTCCCTGTGAATACCCCGGGATGGATTCTTCCCTACATAGGCCACTGATAATGCGCTATACTTCAGCTATTGTAAAGCAATGGAGTATTTGGGTGAAAATACCAAAGAACTGATTCAGTCTGAGCTGGTTTGATTGAACGATGATGTTTTTATCCTAGTTTTAGGCATCAAATAAAATCATGAGACAGGTTCCAGAATTAAGAGCTTCTTAAAACATAAATAGAACCAAGAGGGGGAGGGTCTTCACTTTTCTTCCAATATTTTAAGAGTTTTGGATTACTTAATAGCATAGCTTATTATAGGCAAATGAAGTATAAGAGCTGGAAAATATTCTTCCCCACTTAAATGAAATCCGGGAAGGAAAGACAAAAGACATTTGTATTTCAAATAATATACAAGGGTCAGCAACATCTGACTGATGAAAAGAGACCTGCTAAACAGCTGGACAAATAACCTAATGACTGAGGATAGAAGAGGTAAGATGAAGGCTGGTTTTGTGCTAAGTCAGTAAGAAAACAAAAAGACCCCATAAACATTTACATATGGGACCCATACTGTGACTAATTTATTCCATTCGTCAGCATGCAATTATCAAGCCAGATTTTACCTGCTGGAGAAGAACAGATTGCAGTAAACCGTGTCCACCCATATTTGAGCATAACGTAGCTAACTACATTTCTTTTGGATGTATAGAGTTTAGTACTCGACCATCTCATTGTCATTGTTGCCTTGGATACAAGAACTGCTCTAAATCAATTTAATAATTAAGGATTTTATCTTGGAAGATTCTGTGCATTCTGGCTTTCATCCAGCAAAGCACTTACCTACTTGCATACCTTTAATCACTCAAATGGTTTCAATAAAGTGGGACAACTTACTGCCTTAAAGTTCAATTACATGCTTTAATCTTGCTGGATTACAGCTAGAGCACTGAACACCTTGCAAACCCCAAGCAAGAATGGTCATTATGGAAGGGAGTAGCATAAATCTGGTACATTGTGTTGCTAAGCTTTTGTAACACAAAAAGGTGCATAAGGTGTTTACTTCTTTATTGATTGCAGATTCTTATCTGGTAAGAACTTTATTACATGGGACTGCTGAGTTTACTCACCAAGTTTGTTAATTCAAAGATCAAACTCAAACCGACTGCAGGTTTTCACGTGAAGCAGGACCTCTCTCCCATCCCCTTGTCTTCGGGTTGTTTGACCCCATCCCTTACAGTGAGAGCTGAACACAACGCACACAAACAAGCCATTGTTATCAACATAGAAGTCCCCAGGGTCAAGTTTACGTATGGGGCTTTTTTGCTAAACAGAATTAAAGTGTAACCTTGGCAACGAGGAAAGAGGGGAAAAAAAGTCAAATCACCATAGGAGAGACTATTACTGGAAGCTCTTACACCTGCCTGGAGAAGAGCAAGGGGGTTAGGTTCTGCAGTGTTCACACTACCCCTTTCCTTAAATCCAGGGCTGGCATTTGCTTCGAAGCAGAAGGGCCTCACTCTGCACAGGGCCATCCACAGGTACAAAATGTAGTGAGTAACCAGCTGGAAAAGTTTGGAGCAGTGCTGGGAATGAAACTCAGGGGTGCCCACTGCTGAGTTTTCCAGAAGGAACACTATCTATCCACCCTGCACAAGCAACAGGCCTGGCTTCCCACAAAGGGTGGAACATTAGGATATGAAGATGGGGTGTCAAGAGCCCTGGGTTTTCTCTCCAGTTGAGCTGGGCACAGGCTAAAAGCAGAGCCAGTGGAAGAAGGAATTAGGGTTTTGTCACATTTGCCAAAAACGTCTCCATTCCACACTGTGTGCTCTTGGGAAAATGAAGAAGTTTGGACAGGGCCTTGAGTAATCTGGTCTAGTGTGAAGCATCCCTGCCCATGGCAGCAGGTTGGAACTAGATGAGCTTAAGGTCCTTTCAAACCCAAACCATTCTGTGATTCTATATACACTGCCTAACCTCAAGCCTCTCCTTTTCCCCACTCTTTTAAATCACTGCTGAATTGGCCAGACAAACTTTCTGGGTCCAGTTCCCTGCCTTGAACCATGTGATTGACCTTCTGAAAGTGCTCCTGTTCTTTGTGAGAGCATTTCAAATGAACAGACACAAGTAAAAGGGCTCTGCGACTTTTAACAGAGCAAAAATTCAAGCAGACTGGAGAGTCTACTCTGATACACAGCCCCTACCTGTGCAACAGGGATAATGCTTTTCTGGTGGAGAGGAATGCTGAGTGTTTGGAATATGATCCTAGATCCCAGCAAGTAAGATAAGCAAGTAGAGAAAAGGTATGTATAGAGAAAGCAATAACCCCATTTCCTTTCCCTCTTAATCTTCACCAAATCAAGTTTCAGAGTCCTCTTACACTGTACTTGCATTTCTTATACTTTAACCCCGATGTTCTCTGCGGATAGTAGAACACTCTGACACAAGGGGAAAAAACAAGAACATGTAAAGATATGAAGTATTTTAACTTCTCTCTCACCATCTTCCCTTCAAACTACATAAAGCCAGAGGAATAGCATGTATAGACCAATTAAACTCGATAGGTTGAAGCTGCTCACAAGGGAGCAGTCATAGTCTAAGCAAACAAATCCCTTCCAACACTCCCAAGGACCATTAACAAAAGGTCACTTTGAAGTTTTGCCATTCTCTTCAGCTGCTTAATTGCAACACACCAAAATACCACTTTTATAAGCAAGAGGCACACTCTTCATCCCCCAAAACCAGCCAAGTCATCCACGTGCCCTGCTTTGTATTAAGCAGGCACAAATCTCCCCTGAGCATCAGAAGTCTACCAAAAGGCTTTATGTCCATAAATATTTCTTATAAAATACATAACAAGGGAAGGGGGTGGAGGAGGAGGAGATCAGACATTGACAAGGCTGCATGGAGAAACTGCAGTTTCTATCCCGTTCTGTTCTTAGCTTCCTGCTTCTCAGTGCTGAGGAATCTGCTTTAACCTTTTAATTGCTTCAACCTTTTAATTGCTTCTCCATTTTGCACTATATCAAGAGAGAAATGGGACAGCTGCTAGTAAGTAGTGCACTATTAGCAAGTAGTACTGCTCAGAGCACCAGCTGTCCTGCAAACACTTACCAGACTTTCCTCATTAATGACTAATATATTCAGGTAGTAGCAAATGACAACAGTTTTGCTTTTTGCCAACAATATGGATCTTTAATACAGCAGAAAGTCTTGCCTGTTTATGAGCCCTGATAGGAAGAAAAACAGTCGAACAGCTGGTCCTGGGGGAAGGAATTCATGATTTAATTACCTCGGTGTATGAATTTGATTATCATTATTTTCAAGAGGGGCTAAGAACAGTGCATAAATGGGGGTGGGAGAGGAAAAAGAGTAAAATGGGAGTTTAAACCTTTCATATGATAGCTTCCCTTTGAAATCACTTGCATCCAAGACAAGCCGATCAGAGACCTCGACCTGGCCTGCAAGCTGCTTCTAAACAAAAGCCTTGCTGTGAGGGTTCATGCACTGGGTCAAGGAAGGAATTAAGTAATTGACTTGGGTTTTCTTTAAAAGACTAAACACCACTATACCCACAAGACCCAACACACCATAAACCAGCAGCATTCTGGAAAAGACATTCCGACTGCTGAAATGGGATGAGAGAGAGCTTCGAGAAAAAACAGTGTCAGTAGAATAAAGCAGCATGTATTTAAGCAGAAGAGATTTTAAGAGACTATTTTCCATTCAGTAAAAGTCTGAGTCTGTCATTCTTGTGCATTTCAGACAGAAAACTTGTGTGAGGCTGTGTTCTTCCCAACTCATCTTTTCATAAAACAGAAAAAGCTGAAGTTGGTACCATCACAAGAAACAGCCTCTACTCATACAAGTGGAGAAGACATGCAATGTTTGGCCCCTTTTCCTCTGCCATGGTCTTCCTTGGTAACTAAGCATCTCTATTGCCCATGAAACCAAAGCACAGTTTAAGCTTCAGCACAGTGTGTTTAAACAAACAAGTTGCCCCTGACACAACCAAAGATGTCCCTGCGTGACGTACTACTGTGAGACTACGAAAGATTCCCTTCTTGGTAGCACAGTGTAAATCCAAAGTAACTGTAAAGGAACCACATCACTGTACAGCCCACATTTACGTCAATATTGCCAAGGAGACCTGAGACCTCTTGATTATTTCCATCTCTTGTCACATTTACAACGACTGACAGAACCAGCTTGCCCGAGACAAGAGTCAGTCACTGGGGAGGGACGAGTAACAACCAAAAACATTTCAAACATGCTCCTGTTACAAAGACACCTGACTATCCCATTATTGCTGTGTGACAAAGAGCATGATGCTGTCCATAATGCTTCATTAATGCAAATGGTCCTCAGGGAGGCTGATCTATTTGGTTATTACATATCAGATCTTCCCCTGTAGCCTCCAAACCAAAGTTAAGAACAGTTCTATACTCTTTATTTATATATGCAGAGTGAACAAAAGTATTCTACAGTGGAGCAACTTCACCTCATACTCTACAGTGGTGCTTAAGGTGATTACTGTAGCTTGAAATGACTGAAGCATTCAATTCCTTCTACTCCAAACAAAGGCTACTCTGAGTGCTATTTTAATCCCTATTCAGATCTCTTCCTCCTCCGCAAAACCCAAGTAAAATAATCCCTTTTAGCATGCAAGCACTCACATGTCATTTCTGCCCAAGAATTAAGGGCTTAGGAAGTGGAAGGAAAAGTTAAAAATAGGAAAAAAGTAAAAGGCTGAAGGGCTCAACCTCAGTCTTCACTTTTTCACTAGATGTCAGGTGCAACTACGACCAGAGACCACCACAATTCAACTGGCTGACCTGGAAAATGAGAGGATGAAGAAAAATTGCATTCTTCAAGACAACACAGCTACTCCCAGTGCTATGACCTGAAGTTTCCTCACAGTGGCTTTTGCGCAGGCAAAACCAGCCCATAGCTTTGTATGAGCATAGGTTCAATATCACTCCAGAACACTAAGACACCATAGCACTGGGATTTGCACAGAGCAGCATATTAGAGACTGATGTCTTTGATGTTAGCTCCAACTTCATATTTAGATCACGTTGGTCATGGACTTGCCCAGGTGAGTTTTGAATCCCTGCAGGGATGGACATACCAACACTTCTGCAGGCCTTGGTTCTAGTGTTTGACCTCCCTTGCAGTGAAAGGTTTTCTTACAATCTAATTGGGATTTCACATGTGGCAGCTTCTGTCCACTGCCTCCCACTCTATCACCATGTGGCTCTAACGGGAGCCTGGCTCTATCTTTCCTGTAACCTCTCATGATGTAGTTGAAATCATCTGTCAGATCCCACTTAAGCTTTCTGTTCTTCAGACTAAGCAAATCTAGCTCCTGGAGCCTCTTCTTCTGTCCCATGCTCCCTGCCCCTATCATTGCAGTAGCTGGACTCATTCCAGTGTGTCAATACTAGTGGCACTGAAGAGCCCAAAGCTGGACACATTGCTACAAATACACCCTCACAAGCACTGGAAAGAGGTGTGGAAACTCCTTCAAGACTGGCTACGCACTTCATAATATGCCCATATGTGGTTAGCTCACTGCATGAAGAGCAAGGAGGGAAAACAGCAGGCTGTGGTCCAGCTTGAGAGGTTATCAGCCCAGGCTTGAGCAAATCCCATGACTGAGCTGATGTGAGTGATTTCAGTGAAACTTGTACACTTTAGGACATGTCATAATGCAACAGGGTTTTACAAAAATGACAGCATCTTCCACGCCAGAACGTAGCCTCCCACTGCTCCAAAAAGCACAGTTGTAGCTGTCTTGACATGGGCAAGTGACGAGCTAGCAGACAGTGTTAAAAGACAGATAAAGGAGAAGGGAACTGTTTATGTTTTTCAAAATAGGTATGGCACACGGGAAAGAAAACCTCATTCCATCTGCGCCCCAGTTGTCTCACTACACCGACCATCTTGAGTTTTTGGCTATCTCTGGCTCTGCCTGCCTGCAGGCTGTGGGTGGAAGAGGTGTTAAAAGCGTAGGGTGGGCCTGTCAGCTCACAGCTCTACCATGTTGCTACTGCATTTCTGAAGTCCAGATTTACTCAGATTTTACTTGTATTCCTGGGGAAAAGTTAGTCACAGGTTATTCTTTGTACATAGCACTGGATGAAAACACTTACTCATTTTACCTTTTCTCTTGAGAAATCTTTGTATTTGTAGAACTACTGGGGGATGATTGAAAATAAAGCAAATTTCTAAACAGTTCTTGATGAGAAGCACTCGGATAAACACTTGTTTAACCTGCCTGTAGATTTTCACTTTCTACACTCATCTTTGCTCCAGTTCTCCTTTTCACATTCCCTTTTTCCTCTGCAGCACCTCTAGAAACAGCTGTAGCACAGTAAAAGCAAAACCAAACTTGGCTACTATGCTGAAAACACATTTATAGAGTGATCAGTGCTGTAATATTATTCCATTTGTCCTGCTGTACTATCATCTATCATATTTATAGGAACTGTTAAAAAATGCTATTTCTTCTGATTGAAAATAAATTAGGAGATGTGGGCTCCTATTGAACTTCAGAAGTATAAACTTGATGCAAAAGTTAGCTTACTTTGTTCCTGCACCTTGCCATGCAAGTGAGAAGAGTGAAAATAAAAGGTACTAAAGAACAGGAATGTAAGTTTTAAGTTTTACAAGAGCACTTCATTTGATGAGGAACAAGACACACCAACGTAAAGAAACAAAGTCCATGGCTATGTCATTTCATCAATGACAAAGACATGCTCACAATGCACAAAAGCTAGACTATCCACAGAGTGGGGGTGTGTTCCTAATGGTTTCTGTATTCAGAGGCTTTTGATCAATGTCATAATAGTTGCTGTGTTAAAGAGCACATTTGAACGCAATGAGAACCACCTCCTGGTAATTCTGGCACGTCACAGACCAAAGACTGATAGAAGTCTGTACAACACAAGTTTGTCATCCCAACCAAAGCCAGCGTAAAGCAACATCTGGGAAAGCTAAAACTCAGGCACATACACACGACCACTCCTCTGGTAGATGTGTTAACCTTTCAGCATGGTTGCAGTTGTTTGATGAGACATGACCAGGACATTCACTGAAGAGTATTTGATTCTCTTTTAATTAATTTAAGCATTAAACTGTAGTGTTCCCTGCAATCCATGATCCAACTGACATTAGTAGGTTTAGAATCACAGAATCTCTCAAGTTGGAAGAGACCTATAATGGAATTATTTCTGGGGGAACAAGGATGCTCCTTTCACACCCTACTCCCCCTGCCCCAGATACTTTGAATCAAAGGATGTCACAACAGTGTCCCATTTAAGTATTAGATCTGCTATCAACCAAGCCACTGTAATTTAAAGTCAATGATTTTTCTAATTAGACTGCTCAAGACAGTTTTCAGGTTTCCACAAACACAGCTCTTGAACGCACCCAGCACTTTCTGCTGTATAACTGCTTGCATCAATTACTCTATAAATAATTCCTTATTGCAGCAAGGAGACTTCATTTAAAATTACTCCCTAGTACAATTTTCAAAGTGTTTCTCAAAGAACAGACCACTATTTATCTATGTGGGGTTTGTGCTGAAGATATAAAGGTCGTCATCTTCTACAGGAGGCAAACACTGAGCTTTCCACTGTTATGAAGATGAGTGTGAGCGACTGCCTATTTGCCAGACAGCAAAACTTGCCATTTCCAAAACATCAGATCACCAGATGATAGACTATCCTTCATGTAGGCACCACCTTCTCTGGATGCATACAGAATCAAGACCGCACATAAGAAAGGAAACAAATGAGAGCTACACTAGCTCCTATGATGCTCTGCAGTAACTCAGCCTACTGAGCCATCCAGGGAAGTATCAAAAATATCAGCTACTTGTACTGGTTTTCTGAACCACAGAGGCAGAGGTTTCAGTAGCTGAAGAGCAGTATTTGGATGATGGTGCCATGAAATGGCACATTGTAGATTATGCACACATCAGCAACTTCTAATTAAATCATCCAAGGGAAGCTATGTATGCATTGTCTAACCAAAG
Organism: Coracopsis vasa; assembly: GCA_026283785.1. Taxonomy (NCBI): domain Eukaryota; kingdom Metazoa; phylum Chordata; class Aves; order Psittaciformes; family Psittacidae; genus Coracopsis; species Coracopsis vasa. Next base: position 13,312 of record JANHGB010008820.1, read on the forward strand.
AAGGGTAACATCTAAAGAACGAAATACTCAGGGATACGCATTTCCTTAGTGCAATGAAGGATAAAGCTACAGGGTACCTGAAGCCAAGAAGAATACACCCGTGAGATCACATTAAAAGTAACAGTGACAGTGCAAGTGTGATGTCATGGCTCCAGTGCAGGTTGGTGACATTGAGCAGGGAGCCTGGAGAGCAGCTCCACTGACAACAGCATGCGTCAGGACCTGGTCTTGACATTTGCAACTCTAGCATCATCCATGCTATGATGGATAGATACCATCAATGATTACAGCACCAAAACACCCTGTAGCGAATAGTCTTTCTCTTCAAAGGTCTTTGGAACTGGGAATATCAGTGCCAAGGACTACAGAAGCTGATAGTTTTGGATAGGTGATCTTTGCAGGATGAGCTGTTAGCTTGAAAGTAAAACAGCAGTGGAGGACGTTTTAATAGAGAACATTTGTTCTGCTACACCCAGAGTTATTGGGCTGATAAGTAACACATCAATATCAACATCTTAAGTGTTGCATACACGAAGCTCAGTGTATATATAAAGCTGTATATTTACAAAGCTGCATGTAATTTCATTACTGCATTCAATTAAATACTTCAAAACAAGGATCATAACTGTTATTTGTGTGGACTATTCTGAAACGGAAACAAATACACTATGAAATCATTCTAGAGTGATTCAAGCAAAACATTTAAGCAACTGAGAAGATGTGCTGCAGGATCTAACAGAGAAGAAAAATATCACCAAAACCCTCAAACGTCACAAAAATTCACTGAAATGGAAAACATTGCACATTTTCTGTCTGAATTTCTATGATATTTATTTGTTATGAACTGTCTGTACACGATAATTCTGAAACAGGCTGCCACCCTCAGGTCCACCTGTGATTAAGCCTGTGATTAAGCCACTTGTTTCCACACGGACAGACCCTCTTAGAAAGTAAAACATTCCAGAAAAGCAGAAGGTCTAACAAGCACATAGGAACTTACTTTAAGGAACACTGAATCTAAGCATTAACTCATTTAACAATGGAGCAAAAGAATAGCCCCAGCTACTACTCATTAGTAGACTATAGTGGCATAGATGATACAAGATGTTGGGAAGGGGAGGCAGATGTGTTAACTCTCTCTGTAATCAGAACTGCTTTTACACTCACCCAAGACCTCTTACACCAGCATACCTCCCTCTGATTACACATTAGTGTCCTGTAGGACACTCACATCTGTGCCAGGAACATACTCTCCAGAGGCACCACATCCTACTCCATGCAGTTCAATTCCTATGCCAGAGTTTGGAATGCAAAACATCAGCAAACAAATATAACTAATGTAAACCTTTTGACACTTTCCCATTCTTCTGCTGGTATATATTGAATTTATTTTGCCTGACAATTCCTATATGGCCCTTCCAACTAGTCCTAAATAACTTCATTAACCTTAACACAGTAGCCTGCTCAGTATCTGTCAAGTTGGGATACTGAAAGAAGAGCCATCTACTGCTCAAAGATCCCTAACAACCTGTATCATCTCTCCAAAAGGGAGAAGGGAATTTTCTGCAGCATCTTGATGTATTGTCATTGAATGTTAATTTACTTTGTGACCTATAAGGCATCTGGAAGCAGGATATGATTACTGAGATGAGAGACCCTAATGCAATATATCTGTCACTATTTGTTGCTGTGGTTACGGTTCCCAAAGGCCATAATAAGGCCCATTATACCAGATTAGGGAGAAAAAAGAAACTAATAATTGCCCTATTATTTTTCTATCTTCTTCCACAAAAGAGTTCAAACTGGTTTGAAAATTAGTGTTATTAAACCTGACTTCAGAGGCAAGAAGCATTTTATCACTCAGCATTGTTAGCAGTGATAGAGCAGAGAAAGAGCAGAGCAAAGCTCAGTGGGGAAGGGAAAAAATACTTTCTTAAGAAAAAGAGCAGAGGCACTTTCATTCAATTTAAAACTCAGCTATTCCTGTAGCAGACATACATGGGTCAAAACTGACATTGCATCTTTTAATGCATAAGAGACCTGAAGGCTGCCCTGCAATCAATGGCAATTGGTGACTTGAATCACATTAAACACTGGAGAGTCAGGCTGGGTAGATGGTCTCAGATCTCTCTTCTCCCACCTCTGTCACACTAGTACCATAATGGTGAACCCACTTGGCAGGTCAACAGCCCAAGTGCTGCATCCACCACCTCCCTCCCCTGATTCAAACAGGTGCCCCCAGCCACAGGGCAGCATAAAGGAGAAGTCAAACGTGCAGAATCCTCCTCAACATTTAGCCTTGACCAGATCTGCAAGAACAAGGAATGAATTTACCTGTGAACTCTGGAAACATCTGCTATTTGATAGGGAACAACATCACTGACTCAGAAGTTGGCCCTGTTGTCAAGCAACAAGAGGAGGAAAGTGGTTGACCGAGGAAAAACCTCTGGCATTTTGTGTTCCCTAAATCAGTGTTTGTTTTCCTAAGTCATGACTGAGATGTGGCCTCTCCTCCCACACTCAGTGCCTCTAAAAAGAAAGAAAATAAACATGTTAGTCTCTTACAGCAAGGGTCTTTTACAGTTTGTTTATTTCCTTGTGCCAGGATAAGACAGAATGACTGACAGGCTCACTCACTCTCAGCCTTTCGTGTGTTATTTCACAGTTAACATACACATCAAGCTTCTGTGTACTAGCTGTTTGATGTAAGTGCCCAGAGGTTTGTGTTTCAGCCTGCCTGATGCTGTTTCTGATAGTCTGGATTAGTGATATACAGTATGAAGTTCAGTATTTAAGATCAAGCCCTCATGAAATTGTGTTACTGATTGAAGTCTGCTGAGAAAGGCAATAAAAGTAAAGTATGCAAGATCAGAGTGAGCCTCAAATAAAGGATGCTGCCAAGATTTATTAATGACCCTAAAGATTCAATACAGCAGGAAAAAATAACCAGAGCATATAACACCCTGCTACACCCTCACCTTCTGCCAGACACTATAGAAAGTGATCTTGGAAGACCCTGCTAAAGGCTTCTAGCCATTTACACAGTTATAGTCACTCTGCTTTTCTCTACTCTGCTGCTAACCTGAGTGTCAATCTAAAAATGCTTTCTGGAGTACATACCTACAAGGATGCATACCTGTTTGCAATTCCCCCCATAAAAACATCTGAGCTAGTCAAGATTCAGCTCAAGTCAAGACTTGGCCTAGGTGAGCAGAAGCCTTAGGTGCTCACCATTTGAGTATCATCCTCTGACGTGGCTGTAACAAAGATTTTCCTCTCTTCCCAGGTAGGGCAAAAAATCACCACCACATCCCAGGAAAAGAAAAGCCACAGGAGATGGCAGGAGGAGGAATGCTCAAACACTTACCCAGTAGATAGAGTGCATCTGCTTGGGCAAGTGCACTACATCAGAGCAGATACAGACACATCCATACACAGAACCCTCTGGTGAGGCAAGCTCTCCACTGGAAGCCACTCCTAAGGTCAGGATGCTACAGAGGAATTTCATAGAATCCCAGACTGATTTGGTTTGGAAGGGACCTTAAAGCTCATCCAGTTCCAACCCCCTGCCACAGGGAGGGACATCTTCCACTAGAGCAGGTCGCTACAAGCCCTGTCCAACCTGGCCTTGAACACTGCCAGGGATGGGGCAGCCACAGCTTCTCTGGGCACCCTGTGCC
>JANHGB010008823.1:9307-27811 GCA_026283785.1 Coracopsis vasa
GGGTGGTGAGGCCCTGGCACAGGTTGCCCAGAGAAGCTGTGACTGCCCCATCCCTGGCAGTGTTCAAGGCCAGGCTGGACAGGGCTTGGAGCAACCTGATCTAGTCAGAGGTGTCCCTGCCCATGGCAGGGGGTTGGAACTGGATGAGCTTTAAGGTCTCCTCAAACCCAAACTGTTCTGTGAGTCTATAATTTTTATTATATAAAATTGGACTAAAATCAGGTGTGGTTAGATGTAGCATGTCTTAAATATTGTGGTTAATTTTGATCTTTTAAATTCAGCGTGTTGACTGGCCGGGATATAAGCGAGATGCTGCGATTTGAGCTGTTCTGGTTCTGCCACCTGACTTAAGGTGTGGATGGTTCTGGTCATGATCTTTTCTGGTCATGTTCTATTTTTCTTAGGTTTGGAACAGTTTTAATATTTTTTATGTACTTCAGGGCTGCCTCAAGAATGGATTTCCCATCAACAGATGTGAGAGAGTAAGGAGCCTATGAAAGCAAGTTGTCAATTACCCTTATTTATTATGGTTATGTTTAGCATCTTGGTCTTTTTCCTATTTGCATGTTTGTTTTTACCAGCCTGTCTTGCACAGCTACAGCAAAACCATTGCCTCACATTATTTTAAAGAGAAGCACAGAAGTGTTTAGGTTAGAAGAAACCTATCAAGATTATCTAGTCCAACTCTCAAAGGGCATGAGAGTTTCAAGAGCTATATGCTATTTAATTTTTCTGACCATAAGATGGGCCTATGTAAACAACAGTGTGCATACATAACTTTTCTGATGTGCTGATACCAGCATGAGTGTGGTTATTAACTCTTTTGTACCTCTCACAAAGTTTGCAGTAGGGGGAAAGGAAAAGCTTTCTCCTCTGCTAATGTGTAGAATTTATTTCTTTTCCTGAATATCTAAGGAAAAAATTTACTCTCTCAAGATGGGAAGTCTGCTCAAGTTTGTGATTGCCTACTCTTAGGAATATTGATAGAATGCTTGTGGTTCTCCCATTCAAACAGAATTTCTAAATTACTGTTACCCTTTTTAACCATATTTTTCTAAAAAGCAGTTGGTTGGAGACTGGATTTTTGCAAATTTCATTGCTGTAAGACAAAATTACTCTAAGAAAAGGACCTCTTTATATTTTTACGGGTCTGTCTCAGCACTATATGCTGAAGTCCCCATTCTGCTTGTTCCATTCCAGCACCTTAGCGCTGAGAAAATTCAGCTCCAGCCTTGGGGAATGATTGTTGTTTGAGTTGGCTCTATAGGTAGTATAGAACTGGCAGAGCAACCCTCCAAAATACCTTTGCAATCTCCATCTTCAAGAGTCTGTGGAGAACGGGGTGCTCAAAGAACGCTGTCTTCTGGCTTACCCTTGGCTGTTATGGTGGCTTCTGGAGAGGAAGAGCTGAGATGTGTGCCATTAAAATGGGTTAGAGACAACAAATAAGTTGTTTACAACCAAACTAAAATTATCTATTTGAACACAGGGAGCCAAACCACGACTGTAGCTTGCTGGGCAGAGCTGTAGTATCCAGTCCTGCAAGCTGGGACTTGTGTATTGGTGGTAGTGACTGTTTTGTTTTTGTTTTATAATTATTCAGCAGAAGCTACGAGGCCATGCAACTAAAGAGATGCTATCGATGTGAATGTACCAGTGGAGATGCTGAGTCATAAATAGCTGGGTTTCAGTGTGGTCAATGATTGTAATGCTCACACAGTTAAATTTAGTCCTTCATAGTAAATACATTTCTCATTTTCTCCATCCTTTTTGGGTAGAGTTTTATAGCATACCAGCTTCTTTTTTGTCAGAAATAGCCTGAAACCAGGGTTAAAACTTGTCAAGGGACCCTGTAGTCTTGCACATGAGAACTTGGAGCAATTTATCTGCCAGGCTATTTAGAGCTGAAGTATTTTAAACAATTACAAGGCTTTTTATTATGTTCTCTTTGTTGTGTTCTTTATTCTAGGTTATCTAACAAAAGAAGAAAGTAACTTGACTGTTCTTCTGTCACAATGGGGTCAATTGTTTGGGAATGTGGTTAAGCATTTTAATACTTTAAGCTACCACTTGCTATGTAATACTGCAAGAAGAAAAGGCAAGATTTCTGTCATGTCTGTCTCTAATACGTTGTCTTCTGGACTGAGCTAAGGATGTTGTATGCAAAGAGGATTCCGGTTTTGAAGAACCTCAAACAAGGACTGAAACCATTGCTGTTGAAGTGAAATCTGGGGGTACATGAGGAGTTGGATCTTTGTGACTGGGCTCAACAACCAGCCCCATTCCCAGTGTGGAAGGATGGCTATTAGCTGGATGTTCTGTTACCTTTGGCTTTGGGATGTTTTGATGGGGCACACGAGAGGGCACAGTTTATTTTCTTGTGAGCCCATCATCTTGCGGATGTGCCAGGACCTGCCTTACAATACCACCTTTATGCCTAATCTTCTGAACCATTATGACCAACAAACAGCAGCATTAGCAATGGAGGTAAGCCTATTTCTTTTCAGCAATATGTTTTTGCTGTTAGTTGACAAATAATTGGTAACAGAATCCAGGAAGATGTTTATATTAGAAATAATTGAAAAATCAAAAAATCAAGATAATTAGTTTTTTAAATGTAAAACCAAATACAATTTGCATAAGATGTATTATATATACTAAAATATTCTATGACTACAGCGTTTGCCTAACTTAATATAACTGAGTGTGAAATACTCTGTTTGTGTGTTAGTCTGTTACTTTAAATAGATCAAGAATGCATATTTTGAATGGTCTGTCACTTAACTAAATGCCAGGAAAGCAGCATACTGAACAATGACTAGAAGATCTTCAGTTCTGAAGACTACTTTCTGTGGTGGTTTTGTAATATTTGGTCTTTTCTTACTTGCCTGTATGTGAAGGCAACTTGCATGTTTCTTCAGTGTGAAGAAAATGAGAATAATAAGACATACTATAACAATAAGGAAATTGCTCGTGTATTAGCACTGCTTTTCTCAGCTGCAAGAATGTCTGGTTTATGGAAAATTTAGTTAACTTCTTCCTATTCCATGTACAGGAATACAAGCTTTGAGACTTGCCCTTAATTTGTAATAATGGTACCTTATTACTGTTACCATTATCCCTCAAACCCTTCTTTGGATTGATGCGTAATAATTTTCTTTTTTTCAAGAAACCCAACACATTTACACTTCTATCTCTCTAATCTTTCTTTGGAGAACTTTCCTGAAGGGGATTTAGCCACACACTTAGTATCTTTTTATCTCTACACTAGTTTATGCAAGACTTTTAAGTTCACTTCAATCCGGTCTCTATTCTGCCACCTTACCTAAGGAGTTTCCTTACTTGGTGTACTGTGATATGACTGAAATTGATGGAAATTCAGAATATTAGGCAGGTCTCACTGTCAGCTTCTTCAAATTTTCATGAGAGATTTGTGCAGCTTAGGTTTGTTTATATTTTTGAAGTGCTTGGGAATCCTTGTGGATACTGTGCTGTACACTGAGGACAGAAGAAATAATCATGTTTTCATCTTTGAATGCTCTTCCTGATAATATAGAAACTTAATTGTTCTTGTTAAATAATAAAAAACCCAAGGCTTTATGTAGTCTTCCTATGGAAGAAATCTGGTTGTGAACCAGATTTGATAGGCTTTTTAATGTAAGAAGAAAATAGAGATTCTGTCATGATTTAAGTCCACCCAGTAACTCAGAATTTGCTTTGTTTTAAAGAACTGTGGGCTTGCATTGCAATGGCTCATTTGGGTGTGACTACGGATTTCAGTTGTATTAAATACATAGCAACAGGAATGAATTTTATTTATTTTAGAATTGGTTCTGGTAAGTTCTGAGGACCTTCGAAGATCTAACTGTAAGGAGGATAAATGAAGCCAAAGCAAGTATGCAAGTTTAGTATGATAACAGCATGAATAGCTGGGTGTGTTCAAACTGTTTAATACGCTTTGAAAGGTGGAATTTAGGATATTAAAAGAATCGATGAAACCAACTGGACTGAAGAAATCTGGGACTTGGCTTGAAGAGGTGTGGAGATAGTGGGGTTTGGTTTTGTTGCATGGTGGGAGAATCCTGGAATCCCATTTTGGAAGGAACCTCAAGGATCATCTGGTCCAACCTTTCTTGGCAAAGCATGACCTAGACTGGATGGCCCAGCACCCTGTCCAGACGGATCTTAAGTGTCCAGTGTTAGGGAGTCACCACTTCCATGGGGAGGTTATTCCGGTATCTGATTGTTCTTAGGGTGAAAAATTTTCTTATTGTGTCCAGTTGGAATCTCCCCAGGAGTAACTTGTGCCCATCACCCCTCGTCTTTTCCATGTGACTCCTTGTAAAAAGGGAGTCTGTCTTCTTTGTAGTCACCTTTTAAGAACTGGAACATGGGGATAAGGTCTCCCCTGAGCCTTCTTTTTTCCAGGCTGAACAACTGTGAAGATCTTGAGATTACATTTGAGATACATTAAGCTGTAAGATTGTTGAGAACACTGAAAGTGATAAATATGTATGTTAGGGGAAATAATATTCCTCATATCACTTGTAGTGGTCAGCTTATTTCATTGGACTTAACAATGGTTTGTTCTGTTGAAATGTAAGCTGAAAGCTTGACAGAGCAGCAGGAAAGCCAAAGGAAAATCAGACATGTGAAATAATTAGAAAAGGAATAAAGACCAGACATTACAGTGATGTTATAGAACCCTGTGGCTCACAAATAGCTGGAGTGTTGTGTGAAGTTCTAAGCTATCTCAGAAAATGAGTTTGAATTGAAATAGATCCAGAGAAGAACAGGAAGAATGACCACAGGCTTTTGGACCATGTGGAACATGTTGCATATGAGGAGTGTTAGACTGTGACAAGAAGCTTTAGCCTACTTTTAAAATAGAACAAAACCCCCACAACAACAGCAACAATTTCCATCATAAGTGGCATGCAAAGAGTTACAGGAATTGACTGTATACTGTCTCTTCCAGCACAGGAACTAGGTTGCTAGAAGCCAAGTCAGAACGAAGAGGAGGAGGTGGTTCTTCAAATAAGTGGTGGTATAGAGCTGTGGAACTCTTAGATAGTACTGTGAATGCAAAATGTTTGAGGAGACTGGAGCACAACTTGGAAGATAGTGCCAATGAGGGTGACTAGGTAGAAAAAAACACTTCAGGCTCAGCAGAATGGGTGAGTTGGAGCAAGTCCAGAGAAAGACACAAAGATGCTCTGAGGGCTGGAGCACCTCTCCTATAGAGACAGCTGGAGAAGAGAAGGCTCCACAGAGACCTTAGAGCAGCTTCCAGTGCCTAAAGGGGCTGACAAGAATGCTGGAGAGGGGCTTTTGACAAGATCCTGTAGGGACAGGACAAGGGAGAATGGCTTTAAACTGACAGAGGGGAGATTGAGATGAGTTACAAGGAAGAAGTTTTTTCCTCTGAGGGTGATGCGGCCCTGGCACAGGTTGCCCAGAGAAGCTGTGACTGCCCCATCCCTGGCAGTGTTCAAGGCCAGGTTGGACGGGGCTTGGAGCAATCCGATCTAGTGCAAGGTGTCTCTGCCCATGGCAGGGAGTTGGAACTAAGTGAGCTTTAAAGTCTTCTCCAATCCAAACCAATCTGTGTTTCTATGAAGTGTCACAGGGTGGGAGAGCATTTAGGGAATGTAAGAAATGTCCTTCTAATGGTCCATTTTGCCATGCATTCGAAATCTGCTCCTGGCAAGAGGAAGTGCTATTTAGGGAAGGGTTGCAACTGTCTTGCCTGTGGGCTGTTGCTCTGGTGCATCCCCAGTACCCACAGCTCCTGAATCCTGGATATTAGAAGGTCTCTGCCTGTTCCCTTTAGTATCATTTGATGGATCTTTTATCAATGAATTTCTCAAAATTATTTTATGACCCAAATACTGTCAAGCAGTTCACTACCCACCAGGTAGAAGAAGCACTTATTCTCTAACCTGTTTTAAATCACTTTCCTGCTAGTTCCATTAATACCCTTTTGTTCCAATATTGTGCAATTTTGTGCTGCAGTTAAATCCTCTGTTACACTTGCGATTTTTGGAAACCTCATTTTACCCTCCAGGCTTCTCTTCTCAAACTGAAGTGTTCCAGCTGTTCAGGCTTTCTTCTTGCAATTCAGCTGTTAAATTCCTGTAATAATTCTAGTTACCTTTCTCTGTCCCTTTGTGTTTTTTGTCCTTGCTGGGGTGCAGAGATGGAAATGTCACACCACTCCAGGTGTGAGCACACAGGGAATTTATTCACAAATAAAATCACGCTTTTTGCTGCTAATAGCTTCCTAGAAATGGCCAGCATTATGTTCATTTTTTCTGGCTTTTGTTGCATGTTAAACCAATGGTTTCGGAGAGCTGTCAAAAATATCACTTTCACTAACAGTCTGTTTGTGACCACTGTTGGAAGCAGAGTAGTAATCATATGAACCCGCAGCCTGAGCCAGAATAACCACTGTAATTGGTCTTATCTCCATAAAACAGCTTTCTGCTACAGAGAGAGAAACAGTTGAGGTGCCAACGTTACTCCTCTGCGTTCTGTGGTATAAAGCTCAGCTTAATAGCATGAATTAGCTGGAGTGGAACATTGTGGTGCTGGAATTCATATACTAGCTTGATGCCAAAGCCACTCTTAAATTTAGCATGGGTGTGTTGGTGTTTTGGGTGTATGTATGAGTTCCTTCTGCCAATATATTTAATATATAGGCCAGTGGTTTCAGTCTGAGGATAGACTATGGGCTACTTCTGAATGCTTTGTGAAAAGTGGTGAAGGATGTGCAAGGAAACAAGGCTGTTCTCAAGCTTAAATTCGCTGTGCAGGGGCCTGTGCTTCCATTGCAGCTTCTTAGGGGTTTGAGCAAGAAGAAAGGAATGAAAAGCCACAGGTTTTCCTGAGTATATTTCCACTCCTTGTATTAGCCTAAATTGCACCTTAAACCTGTGCTTACCACAAAGAAAGTGTTTATTATCTGGCTTTTTGGGCATTCTTTAATGCAGTTAAATGGAAGGAGTACTTCAATTTTGAACTGAATGAAGTTTATTAAAGCTTGCATTGGGACATTTTTCTGGTAAACATCCTTCATCTCCAAGCCTTCCATTATTGCTGCAAGAGGAAAATAATGTCGCAGCAGAATCAGTGTGATTTGTTTGGTGTGCTGGGGGAGAAGGCCTTGTACTTCTCACAGTTTTGTAGTACCACCTTTTCACCACGGTTCCTAATAAAACTCTTTAGAAAAATTAAGTGTGCTTGTACTGAAACACTACAGTACAACAAAGAATGAGTCTGATGCAAAGAAGAGAAATACTACAGCTGTTGTCTTACCAGCGACAAATTCAGGGTGCTTCTCATACCATTGATTGCTTCCTTGAAGGAACTGTTTATAAAGTTATTATTTTTTGTTACTTTTTGAAAACTAAGGAAAAAAATTTAGTTGTGGCTTTGAGGCTCAATACGATTCCTTCATCATGATAATAAAGGCTAATGAGTCACGTCACCAGTTTGTCTTGTTATGTTGCAGCACTGTTGGTATTAACCATAATTAAACAAGGAAAATAGAATATTGCATGAGGAGTCCATCTTAGTGTATACTGGTCCATACTGTAATTGGTTCCTATCCCTTTATTTCTTCCTAGAAAAGATATTGCTTTCAGCTTTCTGCTGTGCTGCATCAGCAAGGAGTGCTTTAATCCAGGAGGATTGAAGTGAAGGCTTTGTGTGTTCAAGGACCTGGAGCATTATGTTGTCCCCTAATGTTTCTGAAAGGACTTTACTCCCTTTAAGAGAAGACAAACACGAGTTGCACTAGTCCGACCTCTGGTAACATCTGCTTGGCTATAGCAGAGACTAACACAGGAGTTGTTTTGTGTCTGTTTCTTTCTAAAAGGAATGATGCCAGCTAATACAGACTAGTCAGGACAGAGTATGTTGATCTGAGCTGGGAAGGGAGCATTGGGAGCCTCCCACCCAGGCCCTGTGGCCTGGCTGAGCTGTCCAGGAACAGTTGGCCGCAGGGCTGGGAGCTGTCCTGGGCTGCAGTACTGCACAGCACAGACCCTGGGCACACACGCAGCTTCCCAACTCTGCAGGGTCATTCTTTTCATCTGCTTTGTGCCGTAGTGTGAAACACATTATAAGGTGGTTTTCTATATTTTCTACAATTAGCTCATGGGTTATTTCATTACAAAAACCATCTAGCATGGATTGTATGCCCAATGAAGCAGTGATAACAGGGAAGTTAAATTACCCTTATTCCCCTGAGGGATCTGACCTTGTTTACCTACTTTTGGCTTATTATTGCTACGAAGAGTTATCTTCTGTCTCTTTTTCACTTAATATTCCTTTAGCTTAAAAGATTTGTTTACATGACAGCCTAGCAAGCAGGGTTTTTTTTATCTGCCTTAGTGGAATTTTTGTAGACAAGTATTTTTATTAGACAACATGTAACTTGGTAGCCTATTGAAGCCTGGGAGCACGCTATTACAGTATACAACATTTTGTCACTGATGAAGAGAAGTGGTTTGATATGATGATTGCCACCCTTTTTGCAGTGAAATATACTGCCAGCACTTTCTCCTTCATACCCTGATTTTTATGGGACCTCACAAACAACGGAAAGGATCAAAGAGGCTTTAAAGGATAGGAACCAGACATAGTCTGATTCAGGTTTTTGCAGTGTGAGGGAGGTAGCTGGAAGGGGAGAGGAGTAATACTGGTTGCTAGTCTGTGCTTACTCCATCAGTGTGGCAAGATTCACCAGCTGGGAATCATTGGATTAATATAAATAAACCATCCAGTCATGGAGTTTTGAGTGTTTAGAAGCAGAGCTAGTGAATATTTAATGGACTTTGTCACATAATATGCAACTACAGATGTGGAGACACCTGGTTTTTCACACCCTATTTCAAATGTAATGGTTTCTTGCTTGTACTGATTGCAGAGGATAATGATGTTGACCAGCCACAGAGCACAGTGCATGCTGCAAGATTTGCATATCCTCCTAAATATATTTCTGTGTGTATGGCACAGTTGTGGTTTTTTTGGTGGCAGTATGTTTTTTTTCCCCCTCCTCCCCGTAGTGACCTTTGGAGTCTTAGTTAACTTTTTTTTTTGTCTTTTTTGAAGTGGAAAAGAACCAAAGTGTGCTTAAAAATGGCATCAACAGACAACATAGCTATATTTATTCCCAGCCTGGTCTTAGCATCTGGGTAAGAGTTAGGCTTTTTTCCTATATAGGTAAGTCAAGTATTCAGTGGCTCATTTTAGTGCTGTTTCTCATACAGCTTGTCTATCAGGCATATATTACTACTGATTTCTAATATTTGGGACCCAGTGTGGAATATTGTCTCTCAATTCTTGGTTCCCATAAGGGCCAGGGAGAAGTATGCAACATTCACTGATCTTGGTTTATGTGATGGTGATTTCTCCCTTCCCTGGAGCTGGGAGGTGGTGCTGCTCCATTCTTCCTCCTGTTTTTAAGGGATTTTTTTTTTCAAGGGGAGATACAAGTGGAAAGCTTCTTTCTTTCCTACTGATCAACAAGGATGGGGAGAATGTAGGGTATTAAAGCTGGAACTTCTTTCCCATTAATTCCATCCTTATTCCTTTCTGACCCCATCTGCTTTTGCCTTGCCCATGCACTGTACCCTCCTAAATCTCAGCCCGTTGCCTTGCCTTTCTATGCTCAGTTCTGCATCCAAAACTCTTAGAAGTATAAGAATATAAAGCCAATGAAAAAGTGGGTTTTAATCGGCTATATTTTGTAAGCACCCTAATCTTAGACACTGATTTGCAGTAAGGATTAATTTTCTTTAGTGGGCAAGATTATGATGCCTACAGAACAATGGAACTGTGCGTGATCGTAAGAATGCAAGCAGTACAGCAGCTAATTAAAGCCTACTCTTTCATTAACTTATATTCTCTTATTCCCACTCTGAATTTTCGCCTTAGAAATAGCCATGTAAAGATTTTAGATTGTTTTATTGTTAAACCAGAATGTCTCAAAGCGGGAATTGCAAAGATGATTCTGCAGATTACAGCCTCAGCAAAGGAGTGCTTAATAAGGTACTGCTTAGAAATTCTTGCTTTAGGAGCACCCGAGGGTTGTCTGTTTGAAACACATCAGCTTGTGGTTTCAGTCTTGATGTGTAAAGTGAGTGTTGTGCAAAGGTGAACTCCTGAGTGGGTAAAAACAATTAGGGAAGAACTAGAGCTGTTATACTTCCAAGTAGATCCACACAAAAAATAGTGTGATCTGACAGTTTTGTAAAACAAGGCTTCTGAGGAAGCTGTCTGTTCAGCATAGCCTCAGATGGTCTCATATTAGGACCATCAGTTTGATCCTTTTCACATTAAGAACCAGTGAACTTCAAGATATTCTGAATGAATATTGCATATACAATTAATACTGAAGCGTTTAGGCTCTTTGGACTGGAAGTGCGGCCATGTGAGATAATAGTTTGCAGATAAAGCAGAGCTACACATTTGCACCTGCTTTAAAGTTGGTAGAGGTTTAAATAAGGAAGAAAGGGAAAAAGCCTTGTCTTTGCCTAGAAATCTCTTGAAGCTTCATCCTGCCATCTAACATTTCTACCTATTATCCCTCAAAATGATGTATTCAACTTTTCTCACTCTTCAAGGAACCTCTGGTTTCACTTAGGCATATTTGCATCTTTTATCCAACCCCAGAATCTCTATCTCACAAAAAAAAGCTAAGACTCTGGCATTATTTTTTTGACATCTTTATATTCCCCTTCTCTATACTCATGTACTAAAAAAAAAAAATAGAAAAAAATTCCTCACCAAAGACAAGATTTTTGAACCCAAACAGGGTAATGTCCGGAGATAGATGCACCCTTAGATTCCTGTTGCATGTGGTGGCTGGGAAAGCATTGTAATTCTGATGATCAAGACTGTCAGATACTTACTCGGGAACGTATTTGTCAAGGTGAAGATACCTACGATGGCAAACTGAATGGATTTGTGGACCTAGATGCTCTGAGATCTGGAGCACCTCTGCTATGGAGACAGGCTGAGAGAGCTGGGCCTGCTCAGCCTGGAGAAGAGAAGGCTCCGAGGAGACCTTAGAGAAGCTTCCAATACCTAAAGGGGCTGACAAAAAAGCTGGAGAGGGGTTTCTGACAAGGGCCTGTAAAGGCAGGGCAAAGGGGAATGGCTTTAAACTGAGAGGGGAGATTTAGATGAGATCTTAGGCAGAAGTTCTTCCCTGTGAAGGTGGTGAGGTGCTGGCGCAGGTTGCCCAGAGAAGCTGTGGCTGCCCCATCCCTGGCAGTGTGTAAGGCCAGGTTGGACGGGGCTTGGAGCAGCCTGGTCTAGTGGAAGGTTGACCTAGTCAACCTAGTCAACTTGTCCGTGGCAGGGGTTTGGAGCTAGATGAGCTTTAATGTCCCTTCCAACCCAGACCATCCTGTGATTCTACGATTCTGTGATCACGCCTAAGCATATGGTTATCCTAGTTCAACAATCAAAGGAAATATAAACTGTAACTGACATTTGAGGTGGAATGGATGCTTGCTTAATGTGAGCAATCCCTATGGTTAGTCTCTGGTTTTTTACCTCTAGGGGCAATATCTGGCACTTCAAGAAGCGAGATAAAGGCATTACAGAGCTGTGCAGTACAGAGTAGCATGGAAGAATAAAGTACTAAAAAGATGCTATTTTTCTAAAAGAGATGCAAAGAATACAGGGTTTAAAACTTCTGCATATAGATCTTAAGTGCTCAAACAGCAGAACTAGATAGCAGGTGTTAGAAACCCTTTCTTTCTTTTGCCTGGCTATCATATGTGCTCTAGAGAATAATTTCAGAGATACTCTTTTCTAGTCTTTCATGTTTATCAAGAAGAACAAGATGCCACGTGAATATTTTCAAAATGAAGACCACTAGTGAGAGAGAAGATGAAGAGAGAGGGAGGGTTTGGGGATTTTGTTAAACCCATAAACGACTGTGCATTGAAGGTGACCTCTGTCACAGTGTTCATATTTTATTGAATAAAAGATTAATTCCAAATGATGGTTCAACCAGAAATATGGAAATGAAGTTTAGTCTAATAGTTTAGTGAAAGCATATGAAAAAAACATTAGTTTTATGTAATGATTCATTTTAAAGGAAAAGACCTACATCTTAATCAACATCTATTCACAGTGGGCTTGTTTTCAGGGTCATAAAGGCAAACGGCTTTTCACTGTGTCTAATTCTGCAGCATCTGTTGGAGGCTTAAAGAGGAATTAACAGCAAAGGTGGAACACGCATGAATTTCTTTTGAAGAGTTAAATGACAATGTACTGTATAGTCAGCTGTAGCTTTGTAACTGCAAGCATAAACTCAGAGGCAGAAGAATGTTGTGCCAGAGCCTTAAGGGGATATTGGTCTTGCCATGTACCATTACCCTTACAAGCATACAGACATTCATTCCTGTCTTTGTATGCTTTTTTCTACCTTAATCAAAATCAGCCAGTTGATTCTCTCAGATGCTGCTGTTGTAGGGCAAGAAACATGTTTATATTCTATATGTATATAAATGCTGTAGTAATACAGGTTAGTATTTGTACTAGTATTTGTAGACTTAGCTTTATATCTAGTAGTATGTGTAACTTAGAGGATATAGTTCTGCTGTATGGGTATGGAAATAGCTACCTTGTATTTTGTGCTTATATTCATGATATTCTGTCTCTGGTAAGGCAGAGATTGAACATGTTTATTATAGAATCAAGTCAACACTTCTGTTTTGTCCAAGTCAGACTTTTTCCCACTTATGCTCTTCTGATACAAAGATTCTTTAGGTATCTCAGTTATAACATGGGAGCTGATGTAACAGGTTGGAAACTCTGCTTTTCTGTCATTTCAACTTGCCAGTCTTTTGCCAGTGTTTTATGTGCAAAGCCTGGGCAGTGACTGTCTGGGCAGTAGGCAGTAAATAACTGTCTACTACTTAAAAGTTGTGTGGCTTGGCTAGGATGTATTTTTTATTTTGCTGGTCATTTGAAGTGGTGGGGTTTTTCTTGCTTTCTCTAGTGTGTGATAATGGTTCCAATTATAGGATAGTTGAATTCAAAAAGAAAGCCACAACAGACTGAGAATAAGTATAAAGTAATAAGCACCAGGGAGCAGTTACCATAAATTTTACCATTTGTCTTGCTGCTTTGGCTGTGGCTTTCTTCTTTGTTTCAGGAGACATTTGTGGTGATTTTAGAGAAAGTTAGGCTGGGTTTTACGGATTTGCATTGTTTTTGTATCAGTGAGATGTTCTTGTGTGGCTGTGAAGCTCCTGGGTTCTGTGGTATGAGCAGAATAATTCAACAAAGCATGTTTTTAACATTCAAAGGACAAATCTTAAATTCACATGTGCCTCATTTGTGCACTCCCACCTTACTCCCCATTTTGTTTCCTGATCATTAAGAGATGGAAACACATGAGGGTTTTGTGACTTTCTGAAGGAAATGAAGCCAGTGCAGGTTGTCCTACATCTACCACCAAACTGGTACTGAAAGTAAGCAGCCTGTGGGCTGCAAAATGATTGAGGAACCCAGTACTCTTGAACTGAGTTCATTATTCAATCTTGCAATGCTTTGGACATGCAAGGCAATAAAATACTCTTTAAAAGAATGTGTTTGGTGTGACAAACAGGCTAGTAGGAATGAAACTGGGAAGGAGATGCCTAAATGTGAGAACCTAAGAACAGTGATACAAAGTCAGACCAGAGGTCTGTTTAGCCCAGTATTCTGTCAACTGGTGGTGGCCCACAGCAGGTGTTATATGGAGCAGGTCAGGTATGTCATGGAAATTTACCCAGTCTGCTCTTCCATCTTCAGAAATCTGTGGCTTGGAAATGATGTCTGGCATTAGTAACCTTTGATGCATTGTTCTAAAATATTACAAGCACAATAAGAGTGAACAGTGTGCAGCTGCAGCAAAAAAAGCCAGCAGGATGCTGGGGAACATCAGCAAGGGCATCACCGCAAGAGACAAAGATGTTATCAACCCCTGGCCAACAGGGTGCTGGGACATCTAGTCTAGGTCACGTTTTGCCAAGATAGCTTAGACCAGATGATCCTTGAGGTCCCTTCCAATCTGGAATTCTGTGATTCTATGAAAATTCATCAGTTTTCTTGCTGTATTCATACATTGTTTTAGCATTCAGACAAAACAGTGGCAAATAGTTACCTAAGTTAAAGGTGTCATATGAAGAATTTGCTGTTGTGTTTTTTTCCTCTTCAAATGCTCCACCTGCTGTTTTTATGTTCCATACCTTTTGTGCTGAAGATACAGTGAACAACTGGACCATATTTTTTCTTTATGTATCACTTGTGATTTTATAGAGCTGTTTCATGCCTCATCCTCCTGCTGTCTCTTTTACAAGCTGCAAGAATAAAATTATGCCATATTTATATATTTATGAAGATATGAGTGCAGTGGCATGTTAATATTCTGTATGTAAATCTGCTCTGTCAGATCGCTCTTGCAGCAACAATAATGACAAGACTATCTGCAGAACTATTAGTGTAAACTGGCACTGTATGTTTGAAGCTATAGCTCAGTAGCAATCCTGAAGCTGTGTGGCTTCCAGTTATTGTGAGGCATTCAGAAAACATCTTCAGAGGCCATCAAAGGAAGAGGAGTATTAAGCATTTCTTCAGGAGCACATTAAATGTGTAAGACTTGCGAATCAGATCTGCCCAGTTTCTCTCCGCTTGCATATAAATTAATACAATGCAATTATGTGGTCTTAAAACCAGTGTGAAGTTGGATACTTGGTCCCTAAAAGTTTTATTATTTTTTTTTTTATTTGGAAGACTTTTTTCTTTTTCCCCACCCTAGGTCCAAGCATTGTGTTTTGTTTCTCATCTTCTGAATTTGGCCATGCTGCTTACTCCTCCTCTCCGCCCCTGCCCTGTGGTGTGAGTTCCTATGGTTACCCCCCCTCTTTGTGGGGTGACAAAGGTTGGCATCTTGATTCTCCCGAGCCAAATTCTGCCCTTTGACTCTCTCCCCTTTTCACACCCCTTGCTCGGCTTGGCCTCTTGCTCTGCTCGGAGGCTTGTCAGCCAGGGGGTTCCCATGGAGACGAGGAAGGAAATTTGAAAAGAGAAGAGAAACACAAAGGGCTGCTTCATTTGAATTTGAACGAGGAAGGGAGGAAGGCTCCTTGGAGTGCATCTTTGTGTGTTGTAGAAACCTGAAATTTATCTTTTAAAAGTTGCTTTCAATTTGTAAACTTGTTTATACTCCCTGTTTCTTGATTTATAGAACAAAAGTTGTCATGTTTGTGGCACTGAGCGAGGAGAAACATTTTTCTTTTTAAGTTCAGTGAGAGACTGCTGCTCACCCGTTCATTTAGCTTTCTTCCCCTCACAGGTCAAACCTATCATTCATGTTTCTAATATTTTTCTCTGAAAACTTCCATACAATACATTTTTTCCCTTCATAATGATTCAATCAAACTGTCAGTTATCTGACAGCTGTGTGTCCTTTTCTGTGGGGGAGTGGATGAATCTATGCTGCATTAGCTGAATCCCTGCTCTTGAGTATTCCTTCTAGTTTCTTATTGTAACTTTGTAGTGTCAAGGTCTGATCTGGGCAGGTGCAATATGGAAATACAACTGCAGAGAAGAACGCAATAACAAAGTTTGACCTTGGATTTCAGTTTTGATGCTTACTGTCAATAATAAAGAAAAAACATCAAGAAAACAAAATTGTGTCATGTGGTAGTAAATGCCTTTTGGGACATTTTATCTGCATGTTTTACATATGTTTTAAATATTAAAGTTTGATACAAATGGGTTAAAGAGCAGTGAAGTCACTTTGTCTTCAGATTTTCCTCTGTAGCTTCTTGAATGATAAATTGTCTTGCTCTCACAGAAGAATAGTCTTTGCCTCATGTAGACGAAACACTATTTAAAAGGTCCGATTTGAAGATTTGCCCTCTTAACACTTTACAAGATCTTGTGACTAAAACACTGAAACATCTCAGATGCTGAAGACTACACTGACATTTTCTTAGTCCTGCTTTCTCTACAGGCAAATTATTCCATTATTCAGAATAACCTTAATTAAGTGGTATCACAAAAAGGCGACATAATTCTTCAGATCCATCAGTTACTTTTTTTCTGACACAATGGGAGGTGGGTGCTTTGGTCTGGCTCTTTAAAAATACATTGTTCTTTCTGAGGACAGGAGCACATTTTATCACAGTTAAAATTTGTGGCAAATACTCCTTGGCATGCCAGCAGGTAAGTGCCCTTTTATAGTCCTGGGTGTCATTGAGACCTGGAAATAATGGCTGAAGTCAGCGCCGTGGAATATAATTTCTTTAAAAGTAAGAAAAAAGAAAACCAGAACATTGTTATGGCATTTTAACTTACTTCAAGTGTGCTGGCTGGTTCAGTTGCCCCTTTGATGTTGCAGATGGGTGACCTGGCCTCCCCTTCTATTTCTCACCGACTGGAAATCAAACTCTTTGCTTCTCCTGTGTTACAGCCTTTCCTCTGTTCTGCTAATAAACACAATATTATTTAAAATAAGCATTCAGGAAGTGTTCAAAGGGGATATCCATATATGAATCTTGGTGAGAGTGCAGTTTCTTGCTGCCAAGTCCTAACCTTCAAACTGCAACACAGAAAAAGATAGCATTAATCTAAATACGCAGCTCTGGACTCACAAATCCCTTCGCTCTTGTGATCAGAACCTTGGGGGAAATGTCTTTAATTACTTAATTTCACGATAATTTTTACAGTGTCAATTTATGGTTAAAGTAACAGCTATGTAAACACAAAAAATCATGTTAAAAGAGTATGATCTGTAATGAAATAGAGAATTCCCTCCTGATGGTCCCTGGACACTGCTCAGCCAGTGGTCCTGCAGGCAGGCAGCGTTGGAGAGCTGACCTGGAAGGGAGCAAGATGAGGCTGTGGTGGACATGGTGCCTGTGTAACACCAGCAGGAACCTTGTCTCCTGGCCTCATTTGAGTTGTGAACTCAGCAGTGATGTTTTAACTGCTTTATTTCATCAGTACCGTGCTACCTGAGAAACAGGGCTTCTGAGTAACTTGGTGTCTTACCCCATTCTGTTTGCACTGTGCTAATAGCAAAGGCGTGGTCCTTGCTTTCTCAAAGTGACATGTGCCAGCAGCACCCACTGTGAGCTGCCTGTGCACCACACATTTGCTGTCCCTGGCAAAGGACACGTGCAAGACCCACTCCAGGGTGTCGTCAAGGAGAAGGTCACTGCTGTGGCCATCTGCTATCATTTCCTTCCCCCTTGGTTCTGCATTGCACTAGGCGTAAGGAAGAGGAGTGCTGGCTTGGACATGGGAGGGGGGCAGAGGCAGAGCTGGAGCACCAGCACATAAAATATCTATCCCTTTTCCCCAGTGTTCAGCTCCTTTCCAGCCCCATGGGTGCCCTCACTCCCAGGGTGGCTCTGCTTGAACCCATCTCCCCAGCACTTGTCAGGTTGCTCCGTGCCTGAGGAGTTCCAAAGACATGGGGCTGTGTCCTATGGGGATGGAAGGAGCACTCAGCTAGTATCTGTGGTGGCTCATGCTCCAGCCAAGGGAAACCCCTTCATTGAGGTGGCACTGAGGTTTGATTGGAAGAAAATGAGCAGAGGATTTTGTGTTGTTTTGGACTTTTTACTCTAGCACGAGTTCATTCTGGGTTTTCTTCAGATCCCTTTTTTTCACCATCGCTTCTGCAGTGTGTTGTCTGTATCCTGTAGGAACAAATGAAGTGGGCTGGGAGAGACTTCTGGTTGGGTTAACAGCTCTGTGTTGCTTTTTTCACAGCCTGTACAATTTCTCCTCAGATATGGTTCTTTTCATCTTCACTGCCTCTTTGCCTTTCCCTTTCCAAAATGTCTATTGCTGCAAGATGCCATGGAAGCAGATTGCCAGGTCCGGCTGTACACCCCATGCCCACTGCAGCCCCCCAAAACCAGGGGCAGCCAGGACTCCCGTGGCAGAGACAGCTGATTGGTGTTTTCCTTCTAAACCTACCACTGCTTAATGTTCTGAAGACTGCATTCTTATTTTTTTAATAATATGTGCATGGCAAAGAGCAGAATGATGTTGCTATCTGCCATGTAACACAAGTATGCCTTCTTGGGAGGAGGCAAAGCTGCTCGGGTTTGTGTGCATTTTGGCTTTGTGCCAGTATGCACTAGCCCAGCTAATGAGTTGCTTTAATCTCATTTGGTTTACCTGTTGTGAACAGAGTAACAGATGTGTCAGTCTAATACAGTAAATCACTGTATGTATTATGGCAACACTGTAGAAATATTTCTTAGCAGCAGCAGAAAATCCAAACATTTAATTTTCTAATTTCTTGCTGAATACGGAATGGAAAATATGTTGATTTAAGTATAAAAAAATACACCATCGACTTAAGAGGGGGAAAAAAATAAGTAAGAAAGAAAGAAACCCTTTACCATATCTAATTTCATTAGTAAACTGTAAATGGAAAATGATGAAGAGGTAAGATTTCAAAGGGCTGGTAAC
>JANHGB010008826.1:0-22113 GCA_026283785.1 Coracopsis vasa
GCTCACCATCACTCAGACTTAATCTGTGACCTTATTAGGGAAGGAATGCAAAATTGATCAGAAGAGAGAAGTCATACGTACAAGTAAGAGGGACTGCTGTCTCACCATCACCTGAGAAGGGGATTCAAGTTCTGATCAGACCTCACAGGCCTTTCTCTTCTCAGTTAAATGGAGCTGACTTTGAATAAATGCAATTCCTAGAGACTAGAACCTACCTCTGAGAAACAAGGATATATCAAATCCTTCTGGGCCCCATACAGAGTTAAATATTTACCTGAACAGTGATGAGCTTTCTCTTCATCAGGACTAGAGTTATAAGCCCATGCTGGGAGATGTAAATTTGCATCCTCTCATGAAAGACAACGGTATTAGACCTCCATCTTCCTTATCCATCCATCTCACTGTAGAGCTGTTACATGAAAAGAGGAGAGGGACCATATTTTAAAAGAAAGAAATGGGTACAACTGCATTCTGTAGTGGAATTACATTCCTCTCACGTAAATTTATCCCAAAAATTTTGTTTCTGGCTTCAGCTGCAGTTAAGCACAGCTGTGCTATGCAGTTCTATCAAAACCAAGTAGCTTCAGCACATGTAAAGGGAAATCAGAAGTTTTAAAGGTAATAACAGCAGAATTCAGGTACTTCCAATGACAAAAGGTAGCTCAGGCTGGGCCTTCAGGATCATGATTCTTGTGACAAACACTTGCATACTACTGAGGTTCCCATTTCCAGCGCTTAAACTGTTCTTGAAACCCACATTTATGCCACCAGGCATAATTTAGGCAACTGATAAATATTTCTGAGTTGCAAGCGGTCATATATATGTTGGCTCCCTATTTATTTAGAGTGTGATGTAGTCCATCTAGAATTCAGCCCTTCTAAAGATATTACTCATCTAAAGTGAGATAGGAAACAAATCTCATCTGGATAAATCTGGGAAATGATGTTTATACCTGTTGCTCCATCTGTTGATTTTGGCAGCATATTCCATTTATTAACTATACCTCACTTTGTATTTTTCTTCAGTTTCATTTTCATTGTTCCCAACCATGGTTTCAGTCTTATGTTCATTAGCAGATCAAATTGTAGTGCAATAGCTTCTATCCTCAATACAGATTTCCAGACTTTAAATTCCTCAGAAATTCCACTTTCTTTTTCCTCTGTGAGGACTGCAGGCAATTTTGTTTTGTTCTCTGACCTTTATGAATAATTAAGTTTGCTGTCTACCTGATTCTATTATCCAGTTCCCTTTACATCTGCTATTTTTGTAAGGCGTACAGAACTCCTCATAGTATTGCAAATGCACTTCATTCATAAATCCCTTATGCAGGAGCTGGAACAACTTAATCTATGATATTATTGTTGCCTCTCTGAATCAGTGGTAACATTTTATATTACTGTTAACCGCTGTCCTGAAGCTTTTTGATCTCAGACTATGTCCAGATCCTGCTTCTACTCCGTATTTTGTACTATAGGGTCGCATAGGGCATAAGCGCCTTCTCTTATTTTGTGTCCCTAATCTCATTATCTTACACTTCTCTACATTTAATTGCATAAGGCACTTATCTTCCTTTGGGCACATTCTGTCAGAGTCGACTTGACTTCTTTGCCCTTCTTCTTTCTATTGATTGCTGCTTCCTAGTGTGTATCATCAACAAATTTCATTCCCCTGGTGTACATCCCTCCTCCTGGGTCAAAGCAAGTTCTAATATAGGGCTAAATGGTGCTGCAGAGCTGTCTCCCTTTAGAACAAATCATTACTATTTCACGTACCTTTACCCTTTGGTCTCATAGCCACTCTTTAAGCACTTGTATGTCTGCATTTATGGCACGTTTAATGACCTTCTATTATAAATTTCAGTGCCATACCAACTGCAGAACTCTCCTGAAGTCCTTTTAACTCTTCTGGTTCCCTCTTCTTGATTGATCTGTGCATTATTGCTGGCTTTTTCACCAACACCTTTGAAAACTTAGGCTGTATTATTCTTCATCATCACTATAACTAAGGTCAGCTCAGTGGAGATGAAGGCAGGAGTACAGAAAGTAAATCTGATTTGGAATGAGAAAAACAAATGCAGTATATGCGTGTTTATAATATATGAACCACTGTTATTACATTCTTTATAAAAACTTTAAACTAATATGATACAAATGTTTATCAGCAGATTGGAATGTCAGTATTGTTCATGACTGGTTTTGCCTAATTAATCCTTACTAACAGTCCTGTAGGTTTTTCCTTTATTTATGTTTCACTTTGTTATGTATTTTAAATATTTTGTTGTTAGATGTCTAAATTTACAGACCCTTTTGTACTACCTCTCTTGGTTATATGATTACAAAAATATTATCTGCAGCCACTAAGTAGTTTGTCTTTATACATTCCAAATTGCTTTTATTAGCATTTATTTTTACATATCCAAAAAATTATTTTGTCTTCTTTCCATTCCTCAAAAAAAATAATAAAAGAATATTAATAAATAAAATGCTAAAATATTATTCTCTTATTCTGATGTTACACTAGAGTCTAAAAACTCTGAAATTGACGGAATGGAATTAACCATTATGTGAATTTTCTTGGGGGGTGAATAGGGAAAAATCTATGAAAGGAGCTATTTTCTTGTAATAATTAACAATCATTTAACAATCTCATGGGTCCAGGTTCTCAGCTGATATAGATTGCTCTGCTGGTTTAAACCAGCTGAGAGTCTGACACATCAACTCTTTTCCTCTATGGCTCATTATTTTACATTGAATCAAAACTGCATTTTGCATTTGTGCAGTCAGAGGGAAGTGGAGGGATAGGAAAAGAGCAAATATTTAATTTTTATAGCTTCTGTTCTGGGTTTCCACATGACTCTTTTCTTTCTGTGTCTCTTTCAGATAGTTACTGCTAACAGATACCTATTAGTCTTCATGTATTTACCAAACTAGATTGCTAAAGCCCTTAGTATTACCTTAATTCTTCTTTCTTTGAAGTCACTAGAAATTTAACTATTGACTTTAGAATGAGTAGATTCAGGACAAAGGCAAGTACTTTAAGGAGTAGTTACCAGTATCCACACAGAAATTAATAAACAGGAAATTACCAGGTTATATGCTCAGTTTTAATGCAGGGTAACTATGAAAGTAGGTGTGTCATAGTTTAGCCCCAGCCAGCAGCTCAGCCCCACACAGCTGCTCGCTTACTCCCACCTGGTGGGATAGGGGAGAAAATCAGAAGAGTAAAAGTGAGAAAACTCGTGGGTTGAGGTAGAGACAGTTTAATAGGGAAAGCAAAAGCCATGCACACAAGCAAAGCAAAACAAGGAATTCATTCACCACTCCCCACTGGCAGGCAGAGGTTCAGCCATCTCCAGGACAGCAGGGCTCCATCACATGTGACCGTGAATTGGAAAGACAAACACCATCTCTCTAAATGTTCCCCCTTCCTTCTTTCCCCAGCTGTATATGCTGAGCATGACACCACATGGTCTGGAATATCCCTCTGGTCAGTTGGGGTCAGCTGTTCTGGCTATGTCTTCTCCCAACCTCTTGTGCACCCCCAGCCTGCTAGCTGTTGGGGTGAGAGGCAGAAAAGGCCTTGACACTGTGCAAGCACTGCTCAGCAGTAACTGAAACATCCCTGTGTTACCAACACTCTTTTCAGCACAAGCGCAGAATATTGCACCATACTAGCTACTGTGCAGAAAATTAACTATATCTCGGCGAAAACCAGCATATACTCTTATCCTGCAATACAGACCCCAGCCAATGCAGAAGTCTTCCACACAAACAAGTTCTCTGAAACCCTTTTTTAGTTTATTCAGTTTTCTAAATGCAGATGCAATAATCCAAAAGATCCTACTTTTCATTACCACAAGTTATATGTCAGTACTTTGAAGTCCATGAAATCCTGAGGGGAGCGTATGCAAGAGCTGCTTATTAGAGGTTATTCTGATGCTTCAGTTTTCCAAGTATAGCTATTAGAGATAGCAGCAGATACCCTTTACTTATGGAAACGTTCCTTGCAAGCGCTGATATAGTAGGATCAAAATTTAAGCACTCCTTTTGTAAGAGATTATAAAAAAAGTTGGACTTACACTCTTTTCCTCTTCCCATTGCAATGGACTGAGCCTATATATTCACACTGCGCAGATAAATGTCGGCACTGCCAGCTTTCCAATGCTCAGGGAAATTATAGCACACGTATACAGAAAACCTCAACTTTTCCATCTTTTTGAAACACTTTTCTAAAGCAAAATTACCTATAGTTATTTATAGTATATAAATGTACAGACTAAGTTTCTACAAATGCCCTCTGTTTTGTGCTTATAGTACTATATTGAAAGGTGCATTCAAACTATTTACAAGGTATCACTTGAGCTCTGGCTATCCTCTCTGCCTTCCCTGTTAACTGACGATTGTCACGGTTAAATGACTCCAACACACATGTCTTTTCACATGGTTCGTGCTAGGCTTTGGCCCTGAAACTGAACGTGCTCAAAAGCAACAGCAGCTGCATGAGGGAATCAGGGGAAGCTGTGTAGCTGCTGCTATACACATATCTGGGAAGGCTGCATCTAGCATTGCTTATTGCGTTCTGGGAGGAGAAAGACAATCGGTCCTGAGAGGTCTTCCACCTGCCATGGCAATGTATGCCATAATAGAAACACCAGCAAACTTGCCAGCCAGCTGATGGCAGATGATTTTTCTATGAGTTAGCCCACGTCTGTAACTGCTGTGATTTCTCTGAATACTGATTAAAGTCTGAGGGATACAAATTCAGGATTGATAGCTGCCCCTTCTCTAAATGTAGTCAATTAAGGAAAACATAATGTACATCCTCTGGTCTGTGCATGAATAAGGCCACAGCAGCTTGGACCCCCCCTCCTTTATAATAGCTTGTGAAAAGACAGGATTTGAGATCATTGCTTTTAGCAATTTCCTCTGAGAAATCAAAAAATCTTGAAATTTTCTATAATTAATCTTTATATCATAATTATATTGCTGGCTCAAATTTACAGGCTTAGATTGTAAATAACAACTGTGAAAAAGAATTCAGGACTGGAATAAATGAGATTCCTACCAGCTCTCTTCATGTTGTGCAATGCGCTGCTTCTTGAAACAAACTGCATTCAGACTTCTGTGGGAGAGCATGCCACTTAGAGAGACATCTGTGTGCATATCATCCCTATTCCTGCACACTTTGCAGTTCATGCGTTGAGGTGACCATGTCAAGTCGGCCATGTTCTGACACCGCATCACAGTGAAACCTCTTTTTCCCAGCCACCACCTGGCTGCTGCAGAAACAAAACCTGCACCCTTAGCCAAGGCAGTATCTCCAGCAGAGTCCAAAGGATGCCCTGGTTTGGGTCCTTAGAAAAACAGCACCCCATGAGGTACCCTGGCAAGTCACTGTCAACACAGCTTGGAGATGCCCTCCTCAGGAGTAGACATCCTCCGCAGCAAGAAAAAGATACTATTCAACATAACTGTGCACAAAAACCCCCAAATTTTGTCCCAAAGTCATGATATCAAGATTGAATTACCGGAAAAAAAGGAAAACCTGTTACTTCATCAAAACCAGCTTGCCAGTAGTGAGAATAAGACTTTATACAATTAGTTTCTGAATCAAAATCTTCTAGCATGTCGATCACACCACAACCCCAGGGCTCCTGCCCTGGCCTGGGCAGCAGGTCGCCCTGGCCTTGAGGATACCGAAGCGCAGGGCGGTTGGCAAGCTGTCTAGCAATCTGGAGGTGCTACTTGTGGGATCCCATGATTCAAGAAATCCCTGTTAGAAAGCAAGCTCTTTGGCCACAGCCCAGCATCAAATCCCACAGTCTGCCTCCCTTCTGAAGCATGATCTGATAGAATAGGTGTTTTGTGGAGGAAGAGAGAAAAGAAACTCTGCCAGATACATTCTGTGGGTGCAAACCATTCCTCACCCTTGTGTTCTTGTATGGATAATCTGCCTGAAAGATCACCATAAAAGGATGGAAAATTCACAAGAAATTAATAGACCGTGCCTTCTTTTCACACATCTCCGAGGGCTCTACGCAGTGTCACTGCATCATTTAATAGAAAGGAGTAAGCTGGGCTCAGCAACGGGCTGCTTCAAGAAAGCTGCCTAAAGCCAAGAAAAAACAAGTGACCAATTGCAGTTCTGCGTCACAATTCGTTTCCTGGGTTGCTCCCAGTCTGCTCACCTAGGCGCTACCCGTTGGTCATGATATCTATCATGGTTGCAGTCCAGTCCTCTACACTGAGAGAATCACAGTGTGTTGTTGTCATTTACTTCCATAATCCTTTCTCCTCACATTAAAGTGTCTCTTCAGGTGGATTTTCTCTGCCGTATCTGCATGCAAAATTTATAAGCATACGATAATGCTCCTACTTCCCAAGCTGTCAAAATGATAAAACAGGACAAAAAATCCCCAAACAAAATCCACATATTTTAATGCATCACAGAGCCTCTAAAACAGCCTGGGCTTTTTTTGCCACCTTCTGTTTAGGTTCTGGTTAGGATTAACAGTTTTTTCTCTCACATCTGAGAGATTCAGACCTTCACACCTGATTCATGTTAATGTTTAAGTGACTGAATGATGAGACCAAGAATAAACAAAATACATGTGTGTTGTGGCAGATTGCAGTTCACATCATTTTTTCTTCCGGCATGCACTAATGTTTCTTACAGTTGCAAAAATAACACAAAAGCAGAGTAAAATAGATGTGATAAAAGTCAGTTCAGCAACAGGTTGGTTTACGTGGCTCCTCTGATTGCCCTGTTGGGCAGCATTCGAGACAGATGTCTGAAAATCATCAAGCCATGAAGCTATGGAAGCCAGAGGTCCGAGCTTGCTTTTTTCATGGCAAGTCATTTCCCATGTATAATCTACAGTAGCTTTAGATGACTCTTCATAGACACACTTCTTAGGCAGGGGGTCAAACACAGCTTCTTATCAGAGGATTGGTATTCTGCCCCAGTAATTCCTGGCTATTTCTGCAGTAGTAAAGGATCTGGTCTTCAAAAAAAGTGATATTGCTGTCTGCCAGAGATGGTCTTGTTTATAGGATGACATCAGTTTTCCAGCTCCAGAGCATTACATGATTGAGTATGGGATTGTCTGAGAGTTCAGGAAGCCCAAGAGTCAGCTAAATTTCTGCATGGGTAGTCAGGAGACCATGGCTTGGTTCATGCTGGAAGTTAAGATGCTTAACACTAGAGATGAAACCCAGTATAGATTCTTAAGAAGTGAGTATCAGTAAAGTTTCACGATCTTTCCAGAACTAGCTGAATTTAACTAAGAAATATAGGGTTTGTTGTAGCTGACTTAGACTCCCTCATGAGTCAATGAAGAGACACAGCGATAAAATATGAATCCTATTAATGCCTGAACACAACTTTTCCAGGAGAAATATTTTCACAAGAGGCCTTCCCATTGATATCAGAGAAAAAATCTCTATATGAAGGAATACATAGGAGGGACATGTTTGAATGCTGAAGGAGCATTTTCCTAACAAAGTTTGGAACAGTGTCTGAAATTAGGAAAATCCACATGTTAGCCTGAAATTATTTTTCATTTGCAACACATTTTTTTATTATTCTTTTAAGCAGTTTTTGATGAAAGGTAATGTCATCTAATAGAAAGAAATTGTTCCCTGAAAACTGGAGCATTTATTTCCAGTGGAATTTTCTTTTTCAATTTACTGTTTAAATTACTTATACTCGTACATGCAGTTTACAAACATTTTTATTTTTTTTAAGCACCAGAGAATCCATGCATAAGAGATGCTACAAATGCTCAAAATATGGAAAACTTTGAGATTTGTGGCTTGTGCCTTTCTAGAAACCTGAAAATATACACAGAACAGAAACCTTAACTGAGGAGCAGATTCTTTAGTGTCTGGATGAGCTCACATAGGAGTCTTTTCCTAGAGCATACACAGTGACAAAATCATTCTTTTCTACTTGGCTATCTATTTCTATAAAACCTGTAGCTCTGAGATCTCTGCCAAATTTGATTAAAGCTGGATAAGGTTTTGAAAGTCTTTAAGCAGACAGATAGAGCTGTACACAAACAGCTGCACATGTCTTCACGTGCATGTGCACACAGAGAGACGATATTCTGTGGGAGGAAAGCCATTTCCAGTTTGAGCTTTAAATGTTGTCTGCACTCTTATACCCACATGGACATTAATTTGTAAACAATAGTGAAGGGAGGCAATTTTACAGTGAAAACATTTAAGGATGATAGATCCAACAGCAGCATTCAGAGAGCTGCTTGATTGTTTTTCACATATTGTTGAAATTTGAGATAGACTTTGTGTACTTGATGGCCTGCCAGCTGGCACCTGTAACAGACATTTCTTTGTCCATACCCCTCCATCAGTTTGCACCACTAGTTGGACTAGTACTAAGCATTTAGTGATGTGAAAAGTAATGTCCTTCTTTAATTTAAATGTGTCACATTGGCATTAACTTTTTACATTATACTCCACAACAAGTTGATATGATAGAGTGAAGCACCTGTATCAAGGCATATGCAATAGATAAAAAAAAAATAGAAAGAACTGTGTAATACATAAAGAAACAGATAACCTTTCTACTGTGGCTGTGAACCTGAAGCACCACCTCCTTATCTGGATGTGCCAGAGCGATTTGCTTATACCTTTTGCTTAGATCAGCAGCTGTTAAAGGTCCTCGGGTGTAACAGGTGAAACCTCTTCTGTTCTATGAAAAGGCATTCAGCTGGTTCAGATCAGAGTGACAACTAACATACACTTATTGTTTCGGGAGAGGGTGTTCCTTGAATACTTCCACACATTATATTTTTCTGGATGTATGTCGCTGAGCTGAGCAAGAATGAACACAGGCACATCTGGGAGTACTGTCTGTCTAGTTAGAGACTAATTCCACTGTATTATAAACACTTCCCTCCTTTCTCTCTATCTCTCTTGTTGTTTTTTTTTCTTTTGAGCAAGACTTTATCAACTTTCTCATCCTGTTCTATAACCTTGCTCTTGTAGGTCCAGAAATAAAGGAGGATACTGTTCAGTGAAATAGATATAAATATCAATGGCATGAGTGCTAAAGGCTAAGTAAAGAGGAGAATTTCTAAGATAAAGGCAATATTTTTCATATGACATATCCTAAAGAGCTGGCCTTGAGCTCTGGGTCACTGATGAAGAAAACAGAAGAAATTGAGAAGAAATTAATAGTGTTTGTGCTATTTCACAGCCCAGTGCTTGTAGAGGCAAAGCAAAATTTAGTCTGACATCTAGGCAAACAGCTGTAAATTTCTTCCAAGGTAATTCTCTGGTCAATAACTTCACCCAAATAATTTAGGAAAGAAATTTTTTTTTGTGGGAAGAAAGTCTATGGAATTGTGAAGAAGTCTTTTCTGTTATTTTCCTTCTTGCTGTTATTCGTCATTTTCTGTTATGTTTCCATATTTGCTTCTTCGTGTTCCTGAAGTATTTTTTATAGCTACTCATGCTACTGAAGCCCTGTTTAGGAGTGGAGCACAAGCCTTAGAAAGTTCTGGCTAGCCTTTAGATTTGCCATTGAATCTGCCTCAGTAACTTTAGCCCCATTAGGCCATTTATTACAAGCCTTCTTTGAGCTTTAATTTCAAGTATATCCACACTTAAAATCACAATGCTGACAGCTCATTTGGACAAATTCAGATAGTTTAAGTATATTGGTTTTGGTAGTAGTAATACAGCTGTTAGAGCAGCTCAAGTTAACTACTATTATTTGTTGTTGTTGCTACAGATTCTTGAGGTTATCTATCTGTGCAAGCTCCCATTTTCAATGGTTTCGTTTGACAGAGGTTCTTGGAAGTACTCTCAGTTTTTTTTTCTAATTGATGACTTCAAGTGGGAGTTTGTATTTGAGATCCAAATACATTCAATGCTTCCATCTGATTTTGGTAGATCTTATAGCTGACAGATAGTACCTGAGTTCTCAGTTGGTGATAAAGTTTCTCTAGCAAAGGCCAGCAATTTAAAACAGACAATACTTTTCAAACATGCCTAGTTTCTTGCCTAATGACCATTATCTCTTGCAACCTCATGTTGACATGTTTCAGTGCTATATATCTCTATTCCTGTAAACTACTGAATTCAGCAAGTTCTGTGCTGCATATCTGATGTTACCCCTTTCTTGAGCTCTGCTCTGACTACTAGCAGATTGTTTAGATAAACAATTTGTTGCCTTCTCTGTATGGTGTTGCTTATTGACACATGAGTTTCAAGAGTGCTCGTTTTGGTTTTGACTGCTCCACAAGTCATTGCATCTTGCATGGTTTATTTGGATCTCAAATTGATACCAATGTGGTTGGTCTGTTGGTAAGACAAAAAGTGCAGAGATTTGCATTATTCTGGCAATTTCATATTCATTGTATATTTGTATTTTAGAAGGAAAGGGTTACTTATGAGAACACAGTAACACACAAAGCACAATGCCAGAGTCCCTTGAATTTGGGTTGATACGTTCCTCTCCCAGGCTTCCCTGCTGCTTGTTCCATTCTTTGGTTGTCACATCTACTTTGGCATTAATGTCACCCATCACAAAGTGTAAGTTGTGTTTTGGTATTCTGTCAATCACACTTTTGAGGCAATTGTAGAATCTGCCCTAGTCACTGTGTTCCTCTGTCAGAAAACATCTCTGTATGATTGATGCCTTTAGGAACCTGGTTGGAATCAGGCATATATGATGTGCTGGCTGATAGCTCACCAACCAAAGAGTGATTTTTCCACAAAATGTGTCATGGTGAATGCTATCTGGTTTGCATGTTCCTTGTCACACAGATGGTTCAGCATTTAGTGAGTTCAGAGATAGGTCCCCACTTTTTATCTTTACCAAGGTTCATGAAAAGAGAGCAAAGAAGAGGACACCAACACTGTTTGTAAGGGCTTGGAAGCACATGGAGGGAGTGGTACCACCCTTCTCTGAAAATCAGCAAAACCACAGTCCCTGCATGTTAACATTGCTACACAAGTTCCTATGCCCATGAGCACAATCAGGTAACCATACAGCAATTATATTAGCTCATCAGATTTTCCAGTGTGGTGTGAATATTTCCTTGCTTTCTGAGGCACTGCACTCCTGCAGAGCTCTTGAGGACAGTATGAGCTCCTCATCTAGCACTAGTATGGATAGAACTGCAAACTTTGCCAAAACAGAGAAATAACGAAGAATCACATAGACCCTGAAAATATTGGCATGATACGGAAATAACATGATATTTGGCTTAGGAAAATGCAAGTGATTGCATTGTAGGTAATAATTATTTGAAATATATGATTCAATACACAGGTGAAACCCAGGAAGTGGTTATACTGAAAAAAAACCAAACATGTAGTGGAAGGCAGTTTTCATTGTTATAGTGTTGAGGTAATCCTGAATTATACTACTTTGGACTGTCTACTTAAAGGTATTCTTTTTCCAAAGGAACTTCTATGATCCTTCTGGAAAACTGAAGTCAATCCTGGCCAACCATCACTTAGCAAGAAAGATACTGCCAGTCTGAAGGGAACTTGGAAGAACAACATGACTGATGAAAAGACTGGGTGGACTGAGGCATAGACATAAATATATAAACTGCTGCTTGATTAAGTAGTGGCTAAGGTGATAGACAACGTCGAGTAAAATCAGAGAACGGCATAACATTAGCATATCCATTTATATGGATATAGACATCACAGAGGAAGTGTTTCTTGTGATTATCATGCATTTTGTAATTAACGCTAATGGACTAACACTATAAATAAAACCCTTAAAATGGCTGTTGCAAGAACTTCATTTTTATTAAGCTGTGAAAATTTCTTCTAAGGGAAGTAAAAAGGCCTCTAAAAACTGAAATGTACTTAGCATTGGCAAAAGTCTAAAATGGATATTTTCACAATAACAGGGAGACAGGTTGGATGATCTTTGGTCTCTTTCATCACGTGCTTTTCAGATTCTGGTACCAATGTGTATTTAGTAGTAGCCTGGTTTAGTTTTCTGTTCTCGTGGTAATCTTTGGTCTGCTTTGCTTTTTGAGTAGCAACTCCTGAAGTACATTCAGTATCAGTGTAATATACAGCTAATCTTCTTCTTATACCTTGGCCTGTTTCTTCAGATTACAAAGTGAAGGATGTCTTTAAAACTGAAAAAAAAAGTAAAAAAAATTTGGAAGCCAACAGTGAAAATAAATTATCCATCTTCCTGGTTCATGTTAGCTGTGAAGTATTTCTGGCTTTTCTTACTATTTTACATTTTTAAAATAAATATCACTAAAACAAGAAAAAAAAAGGCTGCTTGTCTAAAAAGATAGACTAGTTTATTTCAGATGATATGGAAAACCCATAAATACAATGTCAATTATAGTCTCTTCAGCTGGCAAGAACAAACATGATACGGTCTTGGCATTATTTTTGACAATACTAATATAATTGACTAGAGGACAGGGTAATCTAGTGGCAGCAGCTTTGGCACATTACAGTGAAGCCAAAAAAATTAGAGCAGTTAGTTAATACCCTCAGCCCAACATTTCTATAAGCACATTAACTCCAGAAACTCTGTCAGTGATGAGACATGTTCAGGGACAATCTGGCCATGAGAGGATGAACATAAGGGTGGGAGATACTGGCGCACAGCTAAGCAAAAGCCAAACTCATCTCCCAGTGTTGCCTCAGACCTCCTCCACAAAAACAGGGATATTGCACTGCCGATGGTTTGTATCTCCTGCTTCTGAATGGTCTGTAATAATTCTTCCTTTCTCTCATCCTGAATAACTGTCTCCCTTCCCTTTCTGAGCAAAAGATGTGTTTGCACCCTCAAAACCTGCTAACAGCTGGATCAAACCTGCTGGCTGGCAATTAGCATGTTTTATGGGGACACAGCAGCGCTGGCTTTGTCTGCCAGCACTGTGATGTGCTTGCCAGCAGTCAATGCCATGGGAAGGTGTGAAAGCATCACAGCCGCCACTGCTCCCACCCCACCAGTTAGAGGGTACCCTGTGGTTTCTGAACTGAGGAGCCTTATGCTTTTCCTGGAAAAAAAGTATTTTGTCCCAAAGTAAGGTTTTGATGTTGCTATGGCTGGGAATAAGAACCATTAAAATGAGAGAGGAAAATGTATGTTCTGCAGTTTGTGTGGTTCTCCTGGGTGCTAAAAAGGATTTTAACAGAATCAGCAAAATTTTAGAATGAAGCATTTTTCCCTCAATCATTTTTCCCTCTTAGACTTTACTTGCAGTACCCCATTTTGCATTTATTTTGGCAAACACTGATATTAATGTCTACTGTGTTTGCAGCATTTCATTTTAAAAGTACCAAGTCCTGCAGACCGAGTTGACTGTGAGGGGAGGGTCAGAAATAGCTGCTTTCTGGTTATCTCCCAAAACAACCCAAATTAGCCATGATTCTCAACTTCAGATACACTCTTCAGCCTCTAGCTATCCAAAATGCTGGTGCCCATTTCCACAAGGAGCCTAATCTTCCTACTTTCCAGAATGTTTTTCTATCATGTCAGAAGAGAGAACATGTTCGAGTAAAGCTCATATTAATAAATGAATTAAATTTTATGACTAGGTTGAACGAAATACAGTGATATTCCTTGTCTTGGCCGTAATCCCTTTAGCTGACCTGCTATGATCATGAAGATCGCTATTGGAATGAGGCCTGGGGTGTTTCTAATATAAGTGACATTAATTGGGTTCTATATCGTATATTAAAAATAAGGAACTGTTACTGTAGTTAGAAGGATTTGTGCATTATTAGGAATGCCATTGTATGTGTAAACTACATGGAGCACGTGTTTTATTGCTGTTTCCAAATTGACTTTAGGTGAAAGCACAGCTGGGTGCAAAGGAAGCAAGCATTTAAATATTCAGCTCCCACTTTTTGAAAATTGCACTGCAATTTGGAAAGTGCATTCTCTCTTAGGAAAATTAGGCCTTAAAGTCCTGCTGCAGATGACTGACATCGCCAGCTCTCCATCAGTCTTGCATTCCTCTGATCACTGGTTAATTCTCCATTTAGATGGCATGACTAAATTTACATATTATCTGCTCACACAGCAAGGAAAAGTACTGTCTCTAGTGTCTTTGTACAGATATTAAGGGAGCAGTGGGAGCGGGCAGGAGGGCAGGAGAAAGAAAAGGACCCCAAACCCACAACTTTTGCATGAAAGACCTTTTTCTCCAAGATCACACTTGCAAATAAGAGCCTGAACCTCCACTCACCGATGGCAGCAGCAGAGGCTGGAGGATCAAGCTGTATAAAAATCCTAACTCTTGAAAAGCTGCATGCAGAGTGTGGCACTGGAATTTAGTCTGGTTTAACGGAGATATTGGTTTCCTCAGTTATTGCCTTGCAATAGGCCCAGATTAAATAACACTTGCTTGTAATAACAGAAGCATTAGCTAAGTTCAGTGACCAACTAAGGCTATAATTGTCAATGAAGAAGTAGATCTCCTTCCCACTGCTCCTGTCGGATATCTATATGCCTTATGTCATTTTTGTCCTCCTGTTGGTGCATGCAGTCACACCAGCTGCATGTGGAAATATTGTACACATTAAAATTAGCTAAGAAAAAAAGGCTGGGTTTTTAATCAGAGAAGCTTCATGATCCAGCCTATGCCATGGCTGCAAAAAGCCATCAGCACAGGCACAAGGGAGGGTTTGTGACCATACATCTAAATTTGGAAGGAAGTGCAACCACTTCCTCTAGTAGAAGCTTGGGTTTAGACTGGCTTCATCTGACCATGAAGCTACCCTTTAATGGTGCAGAAAGGGTAATACTGTCTTCTTTTCCCTTCGTTCCACTTCCAAGGTCCTTGGTCCATGTGATGACCTAGATCAGCTTGCTGAACTACTAGAAAACTAATCAACAGCTCATGATCAGACCACTACACAGCTGCGGAGCCCTGGGAAGAGGCAGAAAGGAGGCAGCGTGTAATGGGAATAGGTTGTAAATGTGTCGGTCAGCAATAGCTGCACTTAAAACTAAGTGCAAAATTGAATTTCACTCTTGAAAAGCAGAGGTGAGCTCAAGTTGTTTCTGCACAGGATGACAGCTACCCCAGAATGTTCTAGGGGTTCACCTCACCCCTGTCTAGATAATCTCAGTTCATTTCTTGTGTTAAGGTAACATCTTAAGGTAACATTTTAAGGAATATTTGGCTCCTTTTCATCTTCTGCCCAGAAGGGTTTTGTGCTGGATAGAATAAGGTATGCATGGAGCCACTTTCTTGATTTTTAGATGCATCTGATCCACCAAGATGCTAGATTATATTTATACCCACTTTAAGACCACTTTAAGCTTGGTGGAATAGTGCTTGTGAGCCCCAGTGGAAAACAGATATAATCATTTCCCAGGTATGTTTCTCTATAGATGTTCCGATAAATTTTGTGGTTTTATTCCTTTATTTATCTTACGTGGCCGATCAGTTCAGTGACATTTGAGGAACTTCATGTGCCTCTCATTCTCTACTGTAGGAGAGTCACAATTTATTTTCCTTTTAGGACAACTTGTATAAGAATACTTATCAATAAAGGTTTCTAAAATAAAGGAGGGTGACAAAGTTCAGCTGAAAGAACCTCTTTTATTGACAGAGGTAGCAAGTGGAGAGCACCAAAGGCTCAGTAAATAAACACCCAGTAACTGATTTACAGGGAAAAAAACCCCAAGCAATACCAAAACAACAAAACCGCAGCCTTCTAACAAGCTGTATCATTAGCAATGCAAAACCAGTCCTCACTGTTGATGTTACTGAGATTTTTTTGTTATTCCCATCCTCCTTCCTAGTTCTAATTCAACCTTTATTGTTTTGCAGGATTTTGCCAGCAGTGAAAGCCTCCATACATCAAAGTGGGTAGTGAGTGGGACAAGGTTCTGTCAAGGGAGAGAATGGGACACTCAGCATTAGGAGGAAGTGCTGTGCACTTAGAGATGAACAGTTTTATTTTAATCCTTTCATCTATTTCTTTGGCTGCTTTTTGTTTCAGCTGCCATAAACACTTGCTGTGGAGCCAATGTTCGGTACTGAAAGGATTTCTTTCTTTTTTTTTTTCTGTATTCCTCTCATTTCTGTTGAAACATGACACTCAAATTGGAGATAGGAGCAGAGATCAACAAACCCTGTCAGCTCTTGTCAACCCAGGTGTAACAGTGTGATCTTCTTAAATTGCTGCTAATCTGCCAAAGATCTCTTTATCTGCAGTCTCCATCATGCTGTTTGCTCACATTTGGTTAACACTTTAAATTTCCCTTTTGGAGGTGTCACTGTTTGCCATTTAACAACTAAGAAGAACTGTGAGAGCAGCTTAAAGCACATGGATTTGGGAAGCTAGAAAAGCTGATTAGCTATTCAGGGAGAATAATCTTATTGAAAGTAGTAAGAGCTGTATAAAGAATGCTTTTCCCTTTCCTCGTAACAATCTTCTAATTATGTTGTCAAGCTTGCTGTCGTGTTCTCCCCCTGTGCCATTAAGAAACCGTTTTCTAAGTTAAGAAAGAGATTTCCAGATCGTGATGATGTTTGCTGATTTTTTTTTTTATTGTTTAAAGAATCTGTGTGTATTAAAGCCAAACATTAAAAAATGATTCATGTGAAGCATAATTATCTGAGATGAGGCGCTCGAGGCTGTGGTGGTGGCAAGAGAGGCAAGGGTGTGCTAAGCAGGAGGGGGCTAGTCTTATATATCAGTGCCAGGGGTTTCACCTCCATGACTGGGATTTGAGTCTAGTAGGGACCTTTGTGACTAAAATCTAGTCTTTTATTTTTCTGTTGTCTGTATTTTGGTGGGAGGAATAGGACCTTGACTTTTAAATTCAAGTTGGATGCCTGGTAATTTAGTGGCAAAATATGGATCTGTTCACTGATATCATCATGTTGGTAGATGTACAATATCATATAATTAAAATAAATGCACTAGTGGCCAAACAAAACCCAGACCTGCTCAACAATATTCTTGTTTCTTATTAACAGCATAAATATCACCTATCCGATGGTTTTGACTTTAATGTTTTACTATTAGAGGTGCATCCATTTGACCAAATATGTTATCAGTATTCATTCATTCACTTTTGCTGTGGAGTGCCCAAATGACAGCTGAAGGTCATATTAACAGCTGATAGGAGTAGGAGATATATCAAACAATTCAGACCATACCAGAATTTAGGAAAAATCTGCAGAATAACCATCTTTATCAAAATGATTAACTATGGTGACAGTTCACCTTTATGCACTGTGTTTTGTTATTGGAACACAGTGATTTGCTTTTCCCTAGCACTGTTTATAACTGAAGGTGTGTAGAAAGTGTTACTGAGCACAAACAGTGCACTGCATAAGATCATCCTTTAAAAGTATAATGATATGTCATCGCACATTTCAATTTGCTGGATGTTTTGCAGAGTCAGAATTCTTCCTCTCCCATTTGCCATTGTGTGACTCTATCAAAAAAAATTACTTTTGAATTCAACAGCAAGTGAAAGAATTTTGTTAGAAAATTTTCCATGTAAAAATGCTTCTTACCTGAGTGAAGACAATTCTGCTTGACTGATGCAACTCATCAAACAAAGTCTGTCCATTCTTCTTTTACAACAGAGCAACAGTAATTTTAGAGGTAGTTTGGTTTGTTGTATGTTTGGGTTGGTTTTGTCCTTTTTTTTTTTTTTTCTTCTTTTTTTAGGGTTTTTTTTGAGGGGTTGCTTTTTTGGCTGGGTTTTGTTTTTTTTTTTAATCCCCTTATATTTTTTACCATGCCAAATGCAGAACTGTTATCCCACTCAGGCATATTACTGACCAATTGCAAATTATTTATGCCCTTTTTACGCAATAAATCAAACATCATGGGTTTTTACATACATATATATAGCAACAAATTCTCCTGCAGACTACCAGTAGGCTGCCAGAAGTTAGGAACACTTCTAACAAAACCTATTTTATTTGCACTTCACTTCAAACTTTGGGAAATATTTATGCATAATATTTTGGAATAGACATATCTGCATTTTCAGATGAAACCATAGTATTTTGCCCAGTGAGACCAAATTAATTTTTCTTTCATACAGACACATCCTATGTACTGTATTAGCAAGGACAGTATGTACCAGTGTGTAATGAAAATCCTGGCCATGCCATATTTAATAATAAAACTAGCACTAGTACTTAACACAGAATTTGCCTGTGTGAATGGAAAACTAAGTGTGCATCAAGGACTCGACAAGTAGGAAGAAGCTGACATATATTTCATACATATATACATATATTTCTTTTAGTGGATAAACCTAACCTTTACTCCCAGAAAGTATGCCTTTATGGTGGGATTCAGTTTCTCCACAGTGAGATTTTCCTTTTTTTTTTTGGTATTCTGAGGCACTATAACCACAATGGAAACCACTTGCCAAAAGTAATTGCTGTTTTCAGACCCAATGTCATTCTAAAGAGTATGAATTTTATGTAGATTTTTTTGGTCAGCACTGTATTTGACAAGGCCCTCAATAAGCTAACTCTACCAGCATGTGACCTCCACATCCATGGGGCTCATATTTGGTATTCAGGGAATGTTTTATCAAAGCAGTTTTCTGATCTGTACTAAACCCAGCATTCTTCCATAACCACCCAGGACTGATGTCCACGTCCTGCTTTTTCTTTCGACGTTGAAAGTCAGTATTCTTCCCCGATAAAGCATCTATATTACTTTACTCACTATATGAATGCCTAACATGAGGAATTACATC
Organism: Coracopsis vasa; assembly: GCA_026283785.1. Classification (NCBI taxonomy): domain Eukaryota; kingdom Metazoa; phylum Chordata; class Aves; order Psittaciformes; family Psittacidae; genus Coracopsis; species Coracopsis vasa. The sequence goes on from JANHGB010008826.1 coordinate 18,716, forward strand.
AGTTTCTGAACTGCTGCTTGAAACTTGTGAAATTCAGTGAAAGTAACATACCACAACCTGATTGTAAGCAATAGCTGAAGGGTGCATAATCTGGGGAATACTGCAGATTGCCTGTGCAACTTTTCATGTGGTCTTTTGGCCATCCTACCTGCTGGTGTGTTTGGGAACACTCTGCAAAAGTGTCCCCAGGCGCAGCGTTAATGTAATCGGGTGTATGTCAGCCTACATGCAATTTCACATTGGAGGGTATGGGAAGCGTCTTTGAAGCTGATAGATGTATTGAGGGTAAAAGAAATAATTGCATTCTTTCTTGGAGTTGTAACAAACAGAGATCACATCTAGTGCTTATTCTATTTCAAAACTTTTATACAATAAACAGGCTGCCATGCAAACATATACTTTCTATTTCTTACTTCAACTTTCTTTTGTTTCCTCTGCTTCCTTGCAGCTACTGAGAGCTCTTCCTGCAGAGGAAGACACAAGCTTTCTCTGATCATTCTAATACTCTGATCATTTAGAAGATGCATCATTCTTGACCCAGTGTATAAAATTAATTTTGATTATTTACAATTTATTCATGTCTCCAATGAATCATAACTTTTATATGTAAGCTAGGTTTCTCATGATTGCTGTAATTCAAGTCCACAAGATACATGAGGATGCAGTCTCTGATTTGAAAAGCTTGCTTCCTAATTTGATCCAACACAGGTGAGCATGAATAAGGAAAGAAGGAAAGAAAGAAAGGATAGTGGACTCCTACTCATCACATAGGTTATTAATGTCACAGCTTGATGATTCTCAATAATTTTCAAGTATCCCTTTTGTAAATTAATAAATAATGACTGCTGTCATTATAGATGTTCCACCACTACTTTTTGGCTGAGATTTTCAAGTATCACTAGCAGAAGTGGGTCTTGAAGAGTAAAGTGATAGAGAGGAGAAGGAAAATGGAAGATACCATGTTTCCATGTGCATGGAGTAAGACAGATAAAAAGTGTAGAGTCTTCCTAAAAACTGCCTATGGGCTACTTGCTTCAATTTACCTGACAGAACAAAGATCAAGTTGTTAGTCCAAAGTGCCAGAAGATAATAACAGGGTCTAGGAGTCTTAAGAAGAGCAAAAAGGTTAAAAACAAAGGGCTGTTGTCATGAACTTTGCACGATTGTTCCACTCAAGACCTGCACATACAATGCCAGATACAAGGCCAAAATGAGGAAAACTAGATGGTAGCTAGAATTACCATATTACCACTAAAGGTGGAGCTGAGGGCTTAGAACAATGGTTGTCTGGAGGTATGTACTCTTGGGCAGTGCTGCTATCAACCTGAATTGCAGAGAAGATTCATTTCAACTAACTGTAGTCATCCAGAAATGAAGTGTCCAGTCTAAATACTGGTGACAAGCAGGGGCACATCCAAAGCAATATTCATACCTTCTTGCAAGTAAGTTGAGTCATCAATAACAGAACTGAGCAATACATCAAAAGAGCACTTTGTTTCAGCAGGATAAGCTGCTTAAACTTGCATATGCAAGTAATTGCTTTCATTCATATATTGTCTGTGCTCTTTCTATGATACGCAGAGGAGCATAAGGAAGTCTGCTCTGTGTCAGATTTTAGGGTTTGGGGTTTTTTTTACTAGATAACATTATGTAGAGTCCATCCTAGTTGTGTTTAGTTTATGTACAGTTGCTAAAAGTCTCTCCAGGTTTCTTGTGGTTACAAAAAGAGAAAATATCAGTTAAAAGAAAGTGAAGATCAATAACTGCAGGTTTTTGAGATAAAGTACTTTATGAAACAATTTGTGGCAAAAATTATGGCTGCAGCTAGGCACATACCTGATTATTAATATTCCATTACAAACTAACTTCAGAAGAGGCCCCCAGGAGACACCGCAGCTGCTTCCACTAAAAAAATAGATAATCCTGCAAATTAAATATCTTCTCATTTGAAGACCCAACTGATGCATGCATTTTGCATCAATATTTCCTAAAGGTTACATCACTGTGAGAAATCAGCAGAACATCTCCTGCTCAGCTGGTTGTTCCCACTGACCTGTTGTGCCCTGTGATCCTTCAGGAGTTCAGTGCACCAACTACTGTCCTCACCCTGGGTGCAGCTTCCTGTTCTGAAGGGTTATTTAAAAATGGTAAGTTAGCAGAGATAAGAGGAGGAGGGGAGAAAGGGAGATTTACTCTTCACAGCATCCAATAGTTCTGTGCTGGACTGATCTCAGCATTGAATGTGACTTTGGCAAGGTCTCAATTGAAAAGATAGGGGGTGGTAAATTTTCTGTTCTTATACTTGGCAAGGAAAGTTGTAGGGTGCTTCAGGGAGGAAATTCACAAAACTGGAGCTTAGTCATTTTAACTAACATGAACCAAAATCCGTTCAAGCTTACAGGACTCCAGCACAGGTGTGTCACCAAAGAGCTGTGAGTAGTCTGATCTGTTCCAGCACCCTTGGTGCACTATCTGTTCTGTTGTTTGCTTTTATTTTTTATGTTGAAGAATAACAAAATACATATTTCAGCCTGAGTGCGTTCATATTACCTACTGATGTTTTCGTTGCAGAATGTCCATACTTCCTTTGCTTTCTTCTGTGCCTCATCCCTTTGGCTGGACCATCTGTAGCTACAAGTCAAAGTTCTAACACAGGCATGTTAGAGGGTACATGAGTCCAAATAGAGCGATGAAATCAGCAGAGCACCTGGAAGATTCTCAGGGAGGTTATGGTCAGAAAACCTTAAGAATCACTCACTGCAGTATGTCTTGGCATAGTGAAAGATCACTGTTTAGGAGCATAGAGCTGTATTCCACAAATGACTGTGGCATTTCACGACATGGACTCAAGTTGATGAGGAGACTCAAATCCAACTTTATTACAACCAAGCCCTTTTTATCCCCTTGTTTGGTACTTTCCCAACCTGCACATGCATATAACGTTCAATCTCATTGGCCCCTGTAAAACTCTTCAGGTAAATAGTCCAATCACAATGCTACAGACCCTCCCACAACCCCCACATCCTCTGGCCTCCAACTGAGATTCCTGCCGCAGCTACATCCTGGCCCATTCCCCCAAGGCTTGCTTGTTTACCTTTCCTGTTCTTCAATCTCCCCAGGGCTTGTCAGGCACCAAGGCCTCAGAGCTCGTTCCCAAACTCTTTTTCATGCAAGTCTTATCGCCTTCACTCCCTAAAAATGACCTTCATGTAAACTGGTTAATTATTTAGTCAGAGGTCTGTCTTAATTTTTCTTAACTTTCTAGTTCCACTGTCTAAAATCACAGCTATAAACTCCTCATAGAATCATAGAATAGTTACAGTTGGAAAGGACCTTAAGATCATTAAGTTCCAACCCCCCTGCCATGGGCAGGGACACCTCACACTAAACCATGTCAC
>JANHGB010008827.1:7266-40882 GCA_026283785.1 Coracopsis vasa
TGCTTCTCGAGGCTCTTTGGGATGCTGAGTTTCAGCAAAGCTCTGCCCTCCTGCTGCAGCTCTAGGTGAAAAAGCAGCTTCTCAAGAGCCCTGGACCAGGAAAACATCACCCAAACCCAAGGACAGATGACAGAATCAAGCCAGTGAGAGGTGACTGTGAGAAGATACGAAACAGGACCGGAGCAATGGGATACCCAGATAAGGAGGAGAAAGTCAGTAAGTAAAATCCTAATGATGCACAGTGGAAGGAGAGGAGGGAATGCTGCAGCATCATAACCACTGCCAGCTCGTAAGGGATGCACGTGGCACAGCCAGCAGCTGGAGAGAGCAGGAGGTGTCGCGAGGCCATCGCAGGCACTCACTGAACCGTTTAAATCATGAGGCAGGGCGCTGTGTGGAAAAGCTTATTTTTCCTTCGATAACTCCAGTTTGAGGAGAGGGAGGTATCTCTCCATGCCCTGCAGCAACCAACTTCTGGCACCAGTGGAGTACAAATAACCAGTAACAACCGGAGAAGATAAGTTTCTGCTGTAAAAGTTGGCCAGAGCCTCGCTGAAGGATGCTACCCAGCCCAGCGATCGCAGATATGTTTACTGGCAAAATGCAGAACAAGGAAGATAGGGACTAACTCCTTGTGCTGGTCTGGTTTGTGTAGTCAAGCACTCACAGCAAATACATCTGAATGAGTCCCCTTCCAAACCCATCCCTGTTTGCCTGCTGCTTGTTTATTTAAAAACAAGGCTTTGCAGAAACAGTCTTTCCTGCCTCTCCCAGTCCTCCAAAGCCTCTGCAGGTTTCTCAGGGCAAGCTCAGAGCTTCTAATGTGCCTGATCCTGCCCCAGTTTCAACTGGGAAACTACTCCTGCTGCTGCTGCTCTTTCTCTGGTCTCTGGCTCAAGGAGTGATGCTGGCAGGTCTCTGCAGGAGGCTGATGGTGGTGCCTGTCGATAGGTGCTTGGGCCTTGGGGCAGCACAAGGGCTGTCTCTCATGCAGTGTACATGGGTCTTTTAAGTGGCTTTGGGAATCCTAGGCCATAGAAGGGCAGAACTGCTGCCTCACTGCTGCATGGCTGAGCCAGAGGAGTGAGTGGGTCCTGCTTTCTGCCTCAATGAACTCCCAGCCTTGTTCAGCTCCCATAGGAGTGCCAGGAGTCACCACCCTCAATATTCATCTTCCACCTCACCATCCTCAATATGCATCTGCCACCTGCACAAGCAGGGCTGGATGGAAGAGGTACATGCTGCCTTCACTCAGCATTCAGCAGTGGGGAAACCAGCAGGTCCCAGCAGCGGGTTCCCCTGGCCCAGCACTCCCCTTCCTGGCTGGAAGCATTGGTGTGACTGGGAGGAATAAGCGGTGGATGGCAGCCTTCAGCTCCTAGAGAGCCGCAGTGATTTGAATATATATTGAAAAATTTCCCAGTGCATTTAATAGGCAGGAGGGTGGCAGGGACATAGCACAGGAGGACTGAGCAGTGCACCTGGGGCAGTGGGAAGGATGGCACTGGCTTAGCACCACTGCAGCAGAGCAGCCATCCAGGACATGCTGTCTTTCCTGGGATGGAAGGAGTAGCAGCTCAGCCAGCTAGAGGGAGCAACACGAAGGCAGGCAGATATGGTTAGATGTGACCATGGAGGAGTAGGGGAGGTTCATGCAACAAGAGGCAAGAGGATGTTCATCGTTGGAGGGGCAGCTAATGGTTTATTAAGAGGGAAGGGGTCAGGAAGGCGTCATCAAGCCTTGGTGCAATTATGCCACGTATGCAGTTCTGGCTCTTCCGGACACAACTCATCTGTCTCCAGGGTAATGCAGGCCGCCTCGCACACCTGATCCCCGCATTAATACTGTCACAAGCTGATGATATTATCAAGTGAAGCGTAGCCTCCAGGGGAGGCAGGCTTTAACCCTTCCAATGTAGGGAGGATTCTCCCTGGACCATGTCAAACAACAGGTGAAAAGGGACCATTTAGGGCTCAGTTGAGTTTGCACAGAGAAATGTCTTTGGGGGGCATGGGGAGAAGGAAGGGCAGTGGCAAGGCAAGGAAGACCATGATGGATGTAACCTGGTGTCAAAGTTGAAAGTCTCAATCATATTGGTGGCTGCGCAATGGCTCCCAGGGCTCTCCCAAAGGACTGGATTGGACGAGCCGTTGCTCTCTAAATAGACCATCACCAGAAAAATCAAGCAAATCAAGCTTGCTGCCATCTCTCTTCTGCCCTGACAATAAACAGAGATGTGAAACAACCACATTAATACAACTGCATCTTCATTGAGCCCCACAGCAATGTCACAAGCACCTGCAGTGGCATGCCCATGTCCCTAATCCCACAGCAACCCTCGACTCCTGCGCTGCAGCTGGAAGCGTCCAGAGGCCAAGGAGATGGGCACACAGCTCTCTGCAGGTTCCCATTTGGTGGGATTTGGGGCACAGTAGTGTAAAAAGGCTCCAACAGCTGAGTTTCCACCGTCTCTCCCTCCCCACAGCCTGATCCTTTGGCACCATCCTCCCAGGTGCCACTGGCCTTCCATGACACGTGGGAGCCATGGGGGTCCTGTCCTCTTGCTGGTCCATAAGCACCGACCCCTGGGTTCCTCCCTACCTCCTAAAAGGACATGAGCCTCCTGTGCTTCCTTACTGGGCCTTGGCACCAAAATGAGGAGCGTGTGTGGCTGCAGCAGAGTCACTGAGATGCTGCAAAAGCCTAGTCGTGCCAGACAGCAGCGTGCTCAGCCCCACCACATACACCTCTCCTTATCATCCCTGTCTGGCATCCTCCAGCTCCAGCTGCCTCCTCCCCAGGGAACCTTCTTCGCTCCCCAGATTTGCAGCAGAGGTTTAAATTGCACTTGTTAAGATCTCCAGGGTAAGAAAAATAGGAGGAGGCAAGCACCCTTCCTGGGGAGCCGACCAGCTGATTTAATTCAACATTCCCATTGGAATCGTTGCTTTATTCAAGGTCGGAACAGGTAACAACAGCACAAAATTAAAGCAGGTGCCAGAGCACGTGCCAGGGCCACATTCTGGAGGCAGCCCAGGGTTTCAGTCTGTTCGCTCTTACTCATTACCAACTCCAGAGGCAGCATCTCCAAAGCCCTTAAATTCCTGTCCTCTCTCTCCTTGATTTCCCTCTTGTCCTGCATGCTGAAGTCTGCAAACAACTCACTTAAATCCGTTCCTCCACTGTCCATTAAGCTTTTAACACTTGCTGCATTTCCCGACAATGACGCAGATTGTATTACAGCTCCTTAAATGTTAATTTTTATTGATTCTACATATATACATAAAAATATACACACACATGCACGCTTGTATTGAGATGCATATTGATATCCAGCAAGTGGTTCCCGGAGGTGGAAGGTACTGGAGGCTGATTGCTGTTACCTCCAGGGAGCAGGAGCATCCTTGCCAGTAAGAAAACAGAGAGGCCAAATGCAAGAGCATTTTCATAAGCAATAGCAGATGAAGCAAGGGGCCTTGCCCATGGTAAAGAACTGGAGGTAGCTGCTTGGCTGGCTTGAATCCAAGGTAATAGAGTCATTTCTCTTAAAAATGCCCTCTATTGAGAGGTTTACCAGTGCTGTCATGGGCCTTGGAAGATCAGCAAAGTGTCTGGTTGAGACTTGGCCTGTCATCCTTCAACAGATGATGATTTGAAACCTCTCTGAGGGTTTCAGCAACGGAGGAGGGGGCCAGAGTAAGTATTGGGGAGTTAGGAGTTAGGAGCTGTATTGATCCATGCAGTGGATCTGAGACTCCACATTTCAGGTATGCCACATGGCTGCAGCCCAGTTACTTAATTTGCCTCAGTTTCTCTCTTTTTGTGGCTGTGTGGTGCAGTTTGAGTCCTAGCATGGGAAGGAATCGAGGCTCATCACGAGGGAGCTCACCTGGGCCTTCTTCCAGGTGAAGAATCAGGCATTTTAGTGGCATTTCCACAGCCACAGGGTGGCTGTAGGAGCTCAGGGTGCCCCCCTTGCAGCACCCATGGGGAATTAGCTGTGCTTGAGAGTCGCTGCTCTATGGAAGCAGCCCTTGCCAAGGCTGTGATGAAGACAAATTCCCATAGCAGATGAGGTTGCAGAGACCATGTCCATTACATGCAGAGTGCTCTTCTGCTAAAAGGAGGTTAATGTGGTAAAAATCAAGCGTTCTGACATGGGAAAAACAGCACAGAGGATGTTTGTGACATCTCTGGTGCCTCTTCTCGTGGTTCATTCTTACACCTTTCCCATGGCAGGATCACTGTTACTTCTCCCCTTGCTCAGCCTCCCCTGGAGCCTCTCTCTGCCTTCAGATGTGCCTTCACTGGCACAGACAAACACGGAACCTGCAAAGCATTTCCCCAACCCAGACAGCATCAAGACGAAATCTATTTGCCAAACTGTGTAAAGCAATCTCAGGTTTCACAGGCTGACTAAACTTGGGTGGATTTTGACTGGCTTGGTAAAAGGCACATTCTGATGCCCTCTGCCCTTCAGGAAGCAGCACAACCGGCCAGGTCTTTGTCACTGAAATAGCGTCACCAGTTTTGTTGTTGTTGGTTTCAGTATGAGAAAAACAAAGATGTTGTTCTCTCAGCTTGTTTCCTTCAGAAACCACATTAACTGTTTTTCCATTGAAATTTCCAAAAGCCAGAACAGCTGGAAGGAAAATTCAGCCCAGAATAGTTCGCCCTGGAGAGAGACAATGTGGTGAACACTGCTTTAAGCCTTGAAAAACAGCTATGTGATGGGAAACAGTGAGCCATCATAACGAAGGGACTTGCTGTTCGTGCTCCCTTGGCTTCATGTAAAAATCAGGTGGTTATAAAGCAACTCCCTCTGTATGCATTGCTTTAATAAAGTAACGGGAAAGAAAGCACTACGTAAACCTTGAGTAATTGCCTATTGGTTTTCTTTACTTGAAGTTGGTGCTCACAGCATGGAGCAGGACAGGTGAGGAGCTGGGAGATGTATCCAGGACTGACCTCCATGGTGCATGGCACCAGAAAGGGGGAATATCCAGAGATTTCTGCTGGGATGAGTGCCTCGCTTGCCACATTGAGCCTGCCAGTGCTTGCTCAAAGAGCCAGCCATGAAGTGAGTATTCAGCACCCGGCTTCCTGCACATCCTCGTGGAGGAGGTGGATTTCCCAGGGAAAGGGGTTGCTTGGCTTTTGGATTAGTGGAGTTGTTGGACTATGTGTCGCAGTCACGGCAGAAAAGCAGAACTGAGAAGCCAAATGGTTTGGCTAATCCGCTTGCTTTGATTTAGCAGTACCAACCGTCTGCAAACACAGCTTTAATCTCCATTGCGGATTTCCAGCGTGCAGGGCCTGAGCTTGACTAAAGAGACCGGAAAATGAGGATGCTCAAATAAAAACTGCTCAGCAGAAGCCGGGCTGAGGAAGACCTCGCTTTGCACAAGCTGAGGGCCTTTGCAGACATGCTAGGTCTTATTAACCAGACCTGCACCCTCATAGCTGCTTGGTGACTACATGTGGATGCCACCCAGCACTGGAGAAACTTTCATCCCCTTAATACCTGTGAGGCTCAGAGCTGCTCACAAAGAACATCAGTGTCATCTGCCACAGGGCAAAGGCTTCAGATGGGGCCTTTGCCAGGAGGAAGAACGTGGTGCATTTATATCAGTGTGAGAAAGCACACGAAGGAGACATGGGGTCTATGCTCTCTGGAGTTTCCAGAGTGAAACCACAGGGACAGTACAACGAATTGTAACTGCCATCAGTTTTCTGCTGTGTGAGCTCTCTTGAAGCGCTCTGTGCATACATCCTCATGGTGCACAGGTGCCAGGATCAAAAACAACATTTTCAGGCTTGTTCTCAGGGGAAATGGGACACAAGGAGCAGAGCAATGCCCTGGCAATGCAGACCATCAGCCCAGGCAGGCTATGGCTGTCTCTCCAGCAGTGCCAGCAGCAGATGCTGCCAAGGAATGGGATGTCACCTGGCACCTCCTCCAGCATTCATAGAGGGTGTGGGACGGAGTACGATGACCAGCCGGACATCTGCCAACTCCTCTAGCCAACCCCATGGGGAAAGCACCATGTCCCCTCCTGTCCCTGGCAAAAAGGGGGAGCATTTGGGAAGCATGCCAGGCCATGAAGAATTTCCTCTCATTAATTAGCTCATGGAGAGGGCAGATTGTTTCTCAAGGCATCACAGATCCCAGTTCATCTCCTGAATTGATACATGAGCCATTTTCCAGCCTGGCTGATGACTGGGGCAGTAGCAGGAGCAGATCACTAGCAGGAGCAGATCACAGGCCACAGGAAAAGGACCTTGACAAGGGAAAGGTAAGGGTTCTTCTCACCCTTCCCTGCTCCTCACCATCTCATTCATCACATCCCAAACGCATTAGCACAGGGTAATTATTAAAGATCAAAGGAAGACATTTGCAAAGGTTGTGCAGGCAATGAAGCCCAGCAATACATTCCGAGAGAGGCTGTGCCTTTGTGCTGGGATCTCAAGGAGAGCATTGTAAAGGACTGATGAAACAGTTTGACTGTGCTTCAGAGTCGGTATTACTGTGATTCATTTAAAACTTGACCCACTTTTATTTTCTATATTGGCATATTTTATCTTTTTTTTTTATTTTTAAAGGGGAGGATAATTGAGCACCAGCAAAATACATATAAATGAGCACATCCAGCAAAATCGCAACAAATGTTTTGTTTGAGCCAAATCTGTATTTTTCAGGGGAAAAGCAGTTGGCTAAAGTGCTTTTTTAACCAGAATGAGAATGAGGGAGAACGAACACACGCATGCCAACACGTGGGCACAGGAGTGTGCGGAGAGGTGAGACCTGTCCCAGCCCAGGGTGCCAGGAATGCCACTGTGTCCATGCAGCACATGGAACAGCCTCTGAGCTTCAGGGTCTGCTTTCTCTGAGATAGGGAGATCTGCTCAGGAGTGAGGTTTATCCTCATTTAGTGACTGCTTGACAGAAATCGTACCTTCAGATCCTATGGCAGATGAAGAAGCATTGCCTGGCAGCCAGTGTGGCAGGAGGGAAGGATGATCTGGCCATGTCCATGTGCCTTTGTGCCTTTGTGCCTTCACTAAGCTCCCGCTAGCAGTGAGGGATGTATTGCACACTTGTGACAGGGCACACCTTCACCACTGTCTGCACCAGTGATGACAAAAGAGGAGTAATGAGCTGTGTTCAGTGGGAGAGAGACTCCGCACAGCACTGCTTCCTCTGTACAGCATGTGCACATCCACTCATCTGGTTATTTCACCTTCAGGGCATGAAAGGGAAGCAATTTTTTCACCTAATAGAAATTTGCTCTGGTGTGGAGACCGCAGAGTGAAAACTGCCTGGTGTGCAGGTAAGTGGGGGAGGAACTGAAGGGGGGAGCTCTGGGGTTGCAGGGAGGTGCTCAGGGCACACTTAGACCTGAGACAGATAGTACATCAAGAAAAGCAAATAAAAGGCTCAGTTGTGATGCTACTGGTCTTTCCCAAGGAGCTCCTGAGGGAATGGCAGCAACCCTGGAAGGGAGGAAGGTTGCCAGGTATGGTCCATGCATCCACTGCCTGCCAAGACTGGTGATGCCCCACCAAGCAGCTGGAGCAATGCTGAGCTGGAGCGATGCTAAACGAGTGGCACGTGCTGGGTGCTGCTGGGCTCAGAGCCTGCCATAGCCTCGGCTCAAGCCCCAGCACATCAGCAGCAGAGAGGAGCAGGCCAGGACTTGTCTCTGCTTCCTCCTTCCTTATGCAGTTACACCCCCCCTGCAAGAAACAGAGCCGGCTGCTGCCACGGCTGCTGCTTTTGAGGGGATTTAGTCTTCTCTAAGTAAACATGGAGGCAGTTGATACACACCTTATAATTACATTGCTCCACTCTGCAATTATTACATTTTCCAAGCTACAGCTGCTTCCTACTCATTATCAGGTTAAGAAACTTCTCCTGATAGTAACATGGCACTAACCCTGTAATTAACAGGCAGACCACCCAGCCACTGCTGCTGAGAGGGGCTTCGCTGAGCAAGGAGCAAGCTGTGCCTGGGCTTGGAGGTGGCTTTCTGTGGTGCAGAGTCACTTTTCTATCACATACCCAGCCACCCTTCCCCTTCCTTTATTCTTTCATTTAATGACATGACAGGAGCATCCTCACAAATATGCCACCATGGAGGAGATTAGCCAAGAGCTTATAGCAAGAGGGATCTGCTGAGCCCTGCTTTTTGATGGGCACGGACACCAGTGCTCCCTGGGCACCTCACTCACAGCTCCAACAAACCATTTGTCTGATAATTTTGTGTTTCCCATTTGTAAGTGGGGATTTCTTTAAATGGAATTCTTTGTGGTTGGAAAGGCCCAGGTCCTGCAGCCCTGCACTGAGCTGGCCAACAGTGGCCAGGTCAGATGCTTCTGGTTATGTCTCCATCAGGACAAGGGATTGTTTCTGAAAGATGGGGACATCACCTAAAGCAACACAGAGGGATGTTAGGAAGACTGTGATGGTGCCCAGCCCTTGGTCCTACAGTGCCAGCCCCTGTTTGCAGCCCTGGGATACAGCACACATGCAGACAGCAGCGTGCCCGTTACTGTCCTTGCAGACAATGGAGCTGCTGCAGCAGCTCAAGGATCATGTTTGAGTGTCTGCTATTTATGGGGTATATCCAGAGAGGACAAGGGCCACAGATGGACCTGAGACACAGATCGAGCTATTTTAGCCCTGATCCTCATGAGCCTCCTCAGAGAGGCCACTTTCAATTTGTTTTAGATCTCTCTGTGAGAAAAGGACACTTCTCAGCCACAGAAGTTCAGAGCACCCATTACAGAGGCTGTGATTTCATGACACTCCAAGGTCTCAGCAATGTAATGTACTTAGCTGCTACTGCTGAATTCAGTCTATGGTATAACTTGACACCTTTAATTACAGGAAGCAGAGCTGGACTCCAGATAGAGCAGCATATCTGGAGTAGGATCGTATCAGTGCAATCAAATCTGCCCAGAGAGCATCCACAGGACGGCTGGGCTGGGTGTGTGTTTAGCAAGGGAGACGCCGAGCTTGAGCTGCTGCACACATTTAGCTGCCTCTTACTGCTGCTTTCTTTTGGCTTGGAAAAATAAATCTGGGAACAGTTCTACCTGCTAGAGCAGTTTGCAGAAAGAGGGATGGAGCAAACACATTTAAGCTCATGCTGTGCTCACCAGGAGCAGCAGAATCTGCCTCTGCGAGCAGAGCTTTGCAAACCAAAGGGACAGAACTCTTCCTAGGCTGGAGAGGCAGGGGGTCCAGCTCCCCACACACGCCTTGGCTGGGCTTCACACCTTGTATCGGCACAGCACAGAGCTTATACGGCAGGACAGTGAGCCAGACACAAAGCAATGCCTTGCACACCCAGCACCGGTATATTTGACCATTGCATTGAGTACAGCAAACCTTGGGAGTCCCCTACGCAGGCCATGGCCATGGGGGACTTTAGGGGGTGATGGTGTCAACACTTGCTCCAGAAGCTCCCCCTCTAATAGGATGTTTCCCATGTTATCCCGACAGCTCTGGTTTCCAGGCAGTTTATCACCCACCTAAAAATCGATGACAGGCCAGAGTGAACCCCTGACCTGGAAGTATAAATTGCCCCTAATTATCACAGTGGCTCGTCATGCGCTGGGTGCTTTGACCGGGGCCCCGAGCTGGGAGCAGTCCTGCCCTCTGACCCTACTGCATTTCTCTTGGTTTAAGGACTTTTCTCCCCATTCTAGCCTGTGATTCCCTTTTCTGGGGGATCCACAGCCACTCCTGGGTCCTTCCCGCTCCCTCTGAGCTCCCCAGGGCAGCTGGGGCTGCTGAGGATGGTGCCAGCCATGCTGCTGGTGGCAGTCTCTGTTGGGCAGAGCACAGGGATGGAGGGGGGGGATACCATTAAAGTACCACCTCCCCCTTCCCAGGTTTTATTCCCAGTCCTCAGAAACACTGCTCATTTTCTTTGTCTTCAGCCAGTCCATCTTTAAAATGAGGGTAAAGGATACCCCTAGGAGGCAGGTTTAATTAAAGTTTACAAGATGCTTGAGAAGCGTCAGAGAAATAAAAGAGGGACCATGATGGCATAGAAGGAGTGATGGGTGCCCCGGGGAACCAAGGCGGGTTCCCGGGGGAGACCCAGGGGAATGCAGTGGTTTCTCTCTGTCTCCTTCCCAAGCCCTTGGCATTTGTTTAGCCCCAGGCTCTATCCAAGGTAAACGAGGCCCTCCGACCCTGCCACCTCTTCCCACTCCAGTTGCCAGGGGCTGCTGAGTGCCCTGGCAGTTGAGCAACCCTTGAAAAGCTCCTTTCACTGTAATTAGACATGTAAAAATGAAAAACTGAAGGAAAAGAATTTATGCATCTTCTAATAGCCCTCAAGTGTCCATCCAGCCACAGCCTTTTTTTTCCCTGGGCTTTTATTTGGAGAGTTGCTATAATTTATGTCATGCAATTAGGTTTTTGTCTACAGGCTCTGTGAGGAGGGTGAGTGCGGAGCAGCGGAAGGAGCCCTGAGCATGAGAATAGACAGAGATGGGGCAGCAGCTCCAGCATGTGTGCCTCCGCTCATCCCCAGCCTGCAGCTCTCCTGCAGGACAGTGGAGCCAGGTTTTGTCCCAGCCCAGGACTGACCTGGGCAGCAAAGAGAGTCTGATACAGCCCAAAAGAATGGACCAGAAGAATGATAAAACGGGGAAAAAAAAGCCCCACTGGAGCCTAGCTCTGATGGGAACCATACCCATTCCTCTGGAAAACTGGATGGGGAGGGTGGTATTGGGTATCGGTGGGATTTAAGCTGCATCCTCTGGCAGTTGCTAAGTAACAGTGTCCTGTCCTTACCCATCTACCAGAGGAGATCATGGGGTGGGAACCTCCTCCCCACTCAGCTGGGATGAGCATCTCCCCATGTGCAGGAGTAAGAAGAGGGACTTGCCTGGGAAGGAATTGGTGAGAACGTCTCAGGGCACAGGGGCTGATCCCTTGCTCCTGCTGGTGAAGGCTGCCATAAATGCCTGTCGTACAAGGGGATGTTCTCCTTCTCATTCCTCCAGACAGGCTGCTCCAAACACAACAAGGCTGTGTTTTTCAGAGCACCAGCCTGCAGGCAGCAGGATAAACCCAGCAGATAGAGCCAAACACAGAGCAGAACATGCTTCCTGTGACTATTTGCTTAAAGCCATGTGAAATTTGGATTGAGCAAAACCCACGACCCACCGAGATTTTTTTCATGCAGCAAAATCCTTGAACTTAAATCTTCAAAACGGGGTTTTTAGCTCAATGTCCACTTTATGCCCATTTCATTGCCCAAGGCTGGCTACATCCCGCTTCTCCTGCCCTTCGCTGCCTGACATCTGCAATGAATCCCTACGGCTGCAGAGAGCTACAGATAGCAGCCACAGCCTCCCGGCTGCCCGGGGCTGCCTGCTGGGGAGGCTGGAGGAGACTGAACAAGCAGAGGTGGAAAAAACCTCAGAAGAACTCAGAAACCATGCTGCCAAAACATGCACATTCAGCAAACGCTGTATCTGGGGTATCAGCAAAAGTAATCACAGCCCAGATTGTGCCGGGCAAGGCAGATCCCAGGGTGCAGGAGGCCCCTTATCTCCCCTAGACCTGCTGAGTGACTGAACAAACATGGGCCCTGGCTCTCCCCCAGAGAAGCAAGTTCCTCGCCAGAGCCCCTCTGCATACACAGGGCTTTCTCCTCTGGAGCAGGGTCTGAGCCCCCATTCCTGGTGCGGTGCGGTGCGGTGCAGCCAGCTGTGCCTAGCCCCGGCAGTGCCAGCAGATGTGAAAGCCAGATGATGCTCTCAGCTCCTGTCTCTCCCATCTCGCCGTCAGAGGAAAAGCATCACCTAATCCGACACGCAGATGGTGCGGGTGGATTTCCCCCATGCTCGGCCTGGCACCTCCCGTGGTCTCCCCCTTGTCACAGGTCACCGGCACTTCAGAGGCAGGATGGGCTGCGCCGGAGATGCAGGACGGTGCGAGGGGGTTGCGATGCTAACTGTGCATTCCAAGATCTCTCCTGACAGCAAGGACACATGAGATAAATGCAGCTCCTGTGCAGAACTGCGGTGCTCTGCACCTCCCAGGGGTCCAATCCTGGGGAGGAAAACATTTTAGTAAAATAGAAATTGGGTCATATCCCCTTGATTGTCTGAGTAAATGGGACAGTGTGTGCATTTTATTTACCTTCCTACAGGGCAAATGTAGTGAGCATGTAATAAATCATTTCTGCAGCTGCTGGGCAAGCCTCCTGCTGCAAACCCAGCAAAATTCATGCATACTAAACCTGCCCTAATTACAGCTCCCTCTCCTCTGTCACTCCTCCCAGCTCCTCCTTACACATCCACTCTCTCACTTGTCATTCTTTCTGTCTTGCTCCTCCTTTTCCTCATCTGTTCCTTCCTTCCCTCCTTCCCCTTTGCTGTTTACAGAGGCACTCCCTTGCCACCGCCACCTCCTGCCCTCAGGAGCAAGGGCTTCATCTCCAGCTTGGTCAAGTCCAGTGGGTGTAAGGGATTGACATCACCTGAGGTTTGGAAACCTCTGAGCCCCTTTGGGATTGCACAAACTAGCTGACATATCCAAAGCCTTCCTTTAGGCTGTTTGACCTGAGATTTCCTCTTCCTCAAGGCAGAGCTGAGGAGTCCCCCTCTTGCTCTGGGACAGCAGCAGGATGAGGAAGGGTCTTCTAAGGAGATAACATCCCATGGGTGTCGATGGGGGTCTGGGCAGAA
Organism: Coracopsis vasa; assembly: GCA_026283785.1. Taxonomy (NCBI): domain Eukaryota; kingdom Metazoa; phylum Chordata; class Aves; order Psittaciformes; family Psittacidae; genus Coracopsis; species Coracopsis vasa. Next base: position 19,985 of record JANHGB010008827.1, read on the forward strand.
CCAGATATTGTTCAGACCTGAGGTTTCTCACAGCACTTCAGACATTAAAGCAAACAAGCTGTGTCTGTGTCGACGGGACAAATGACAATAGTCTTAAATTGCAGCAAAAAGGATCCAGATTGGTGTTTACAAAAGCCTTTCTAAGGATAGCAAATCGCTGGAGCAGATTGCCTGGGGCAGTGCCAGACTCCCCAGCGCTGGGATCTTGTGGGAGTGTCAGACAAATGGCTGCTGGGAATCAACGAGGAGGAGCTGGTCCTGCTTGGGGACAGGATGGGGGGACCCTTGCATACCTCAGGACACAGCCTGGAGTCCATCCTGACGGGGGAGGCTGGTGAAACAATTTGAGGCTGTTTCCCAAAATCAGCTCCATGAGCAAAGGCAAGCTGGAAGCAGAGACAAGTACAGGAGCATGGTGGGCAGGAGCCAGAGGTGAGCTGGAGGGACAGTCCCCAGGGGTAGAGGGGCCATATCACAGCACGCTGCCAGGCTCTCAGGACACCTCATCCCTGGCTCCAGCAGGGTTTCTAGCCTTTGGCTCTCAGACACATCCTGGAGCACCCAGGTCACAGCAGCAGAGCAGGTCCAAGGCAGCGGCACCAAGCCAGGGATGTAGTGAGCATCAGTTGATGCTTCCTCCAATGGAAATGCAACTGCAGCCATGCCCTCACTCTCTCAAAGCAGAAGGGAGCAGCACATTCCCAAGGGAGCGAGGTGAACTACCTTCACCCCATAGGCAGCAGGAGAAAGGGGGATGTGGACTTCCCCATTTCTGTGCCACCAGAGCTGTGGCTCTCAGCTGTTGGTGGGGGAACAGCCGTGCAACACGTGTTGGGCCTGCTTCTCTAGCTGTGGGGACCTTGAGGTCCTTAAAATAATCCCAAAGAAATAAACAAACAAACAAAAAAATTAATGCCAAGAGCAAATACAGAACAGACCTCTTCCAGTCATTTTCTCCAGCAGAGTCTATTCAAAGACCGGAGAGAGGATGACACACTGGGCCAAGCTAAACACCCCTGCAACACATTGCAAACAATAGCTTCACAGAGCATGAAGCCAGAGGGAATCGTTGTGGTCATTTACTCTGATTTTCTGCAGAACATATGCCATGGCACTTCCCAGAATTCATTGTTTAAACTAGGCAAGGCTTGCTGAAAAATATTCATTCTTGACTTAAACTTTTCCAGGGAGTGTGGATGCACAGCAGAACAGCACCAGGCAAGAGGGGGGAGTTTCTTCCTTTAACCAGTTTGAGGACTGTGTAACTGGAGTGAAAACACCATTGACTGCAAACAGCAGTTCCAGGGAGATGGAAACTATTTGGAAATTTGGGCTAAGACCAGACTTAACTGAGCCGGACATTTTGAGCACAAAGTGCTTGGACTTCTCCTCCTGAGATTGATTCTTTGGAAAGAGAAGGGTAAGGAAAAATACCACCAACCTAAACCAAAAAATAAATAATCTGTTTGAGTTTGGGGGTGCCCCCTCCCTGCATTTTGCTTTAAGATTTGCCAAGCTACCTTGCTTTTAGGTGAGGGAAGGGCATTTGACTCATTAGAAATACTTGCTTTCGCTCGCCATCTCTCCTCAGCTGCAATGCCAGCTAATCCTTTTTGTTGCAGTCTTCATTTCAACACCCGGTTTTCTAATCCTCTTCATTGATTGTCATCTCTGGTCAACAAATACAGCAATGCTGGAGAAGGATACTTTATCTGAAAGAAGCATTCTCTGCCATGGAGATCAAGACACTGTTTGCCCACAGTTACATGAACCTGACTTTACACTCAGTTCCAGCCCATGGCTTCATCCAAATTAAGACCCAGCCAAAATATTCCCTCAGCCAAAGGGATAAAGGAATTTTTTCTCCACCTCAGGAATCTGGACATTGCTCTGCAGCACAGAGTTTCTCCACAGCTGAACAAGACCTGGCATGGCCAGGCGGCAGAGCCAACACTTCCAAAGCACTTGCATCAGGGCTTTGAGCAGGGAGGAAGCTGTGTGCCGCAGGCTCCAGCCCTACACATGCCAGGAGATGCACTCAAGTGTTTCTGGGTTGTATTTTGGATCTCTGCATCCTCTGAGCAGTGATCCTATGAGCAATGCGTTCATCCCCCATTTCTGCACAGCAGGATCAGAAATGGGAAAGAAGCCAATTTCCATTCCAGTGTGCCTGGTAACATGAAAACTAAGGAAAACCAGAGAAGGAGAAAAATAAAGGACACAGGGCAGCTCCAACAAATGAAAGGGCAAGGGGAGGAAGGCTGGGGAGCAAGGAGGCTATAAGCCATTGCCAAACCACTGCAAACCCAGTGGCAAGATTATACTTGGAGGAGGCTCCTGGAAAAACCAGCTGGAGGAGGGAGGCAAATCTGGCCAGGGATTAATGAGCACTGAAATCCACTTCCACTGACAGTGCCCAGTGGCTGCTGGAGATGACAGCTGTGCCTGACTCAATGCACTTGGAGAGGTGTAGCTACTAATCCAGTGGCATGGAGGCCCGAAGCGAGGCAGACAGACAGACGGACGTCATCCAAACCACAGGACACTCCCCAAGCCCTTTCCCACTGCGGCTCAGGAACCTGCTGGACCTCCTGCCCCAGGGCTTGGCTGACCCTGAGCCCAGCAGGAAGGGGAATGGGGTGGTTTAAGACTGGAGACAAGAATCTTGCTTAGCAGGAATAGCAATGGGCATAACGCGTAACTTCATCTAAAAGAAGCCCAGAGTGTGTGCATGGACAAGTCAAATAGTGTGATTGAGGTGAGGTGCAGGAATCTCTTCTTAAGGCTGGGGATGAAGCCTGTGTCATTGGGTACCACGGAGTCCCCAGAGGAAAGGGGGCACTGGTGGGGTGAGATGTTCTGGTTTTCCCCTGAAGCAGCAGCTCTGGTGGGTTTGGGGACATGTGTGTGAATGTCTCTCCCCATCACTCCACACACCCAATGAGCCCTGGTGCCACCCCAGCCTGGCTGCAGGAGGGTCCCAGGAGCCAGCAAGGACCAGTGCCTGCGGAGGAGGCAAACAGGAAGCACAGGCAGGCATTGGTGGAGGTCGGTTTTCAGACAGGAGCCAGGGAAGATCCTGCAGGTGCCAGAGCACATTCTCAGCCAGGTGAATCTCAGGCTCGGGAAGGACCCAGCTGCTGCAGCTGCCCTGGAGGGGCTGAACTCAGGAGCTCATGGAAACAGCCTCTGAAGACATCAGGTTTTGAAGGATGCAAAGACGAGGCCCAGCAGTAATTCCTCAGTGATGACATTCCTGCAGCAGGAAAATCTCTTATTAAGGGAAAACCACTAAACAGAAGCATTGGTTTCAGAGAAATAACCATCCGAAGCCCACCACAGCCAGGGAAGCCAAAGGCCTTCCCTGCAAGCCCTGGGCTGCTTCCAAGGGCCTGATGGGTGTCAGATGCCCGTCCAGTTTGCAAACACACCCGGCTCTGATTTTTAAAGACAGCAATTCCTGAATCTTGGGTAAGAAACGTCAACATCGGAGCTGCCTTCCTCACCCCGATGAAAGGGAAAAGGATCTATTACTATTTTGTCAGTAAATGTTTTTGCTGGCTACAGGACCCGCTGGCTCTTCAAAGGCAAGTGAAAATTCGGTTCCATCCAGCTGTTCCCATGCACGGGGAGCAGGAGTGAGGTGGGAAACCAGGGCTGGCCAGGCTGCAATGGAACAGAAGGCCAAGCTGGGGAGCAGAACCCATCAATCACTGCTCAGGACCTTCCCTGCCTCCAGGTCTCTCTTCTCACCAAGCCTGTGGCCACAAACCAAGGCTCTCAGAGCAGAGAGAGTCAGCAGGAGAGGGAAGTGGTCATGGCCCCTGTCTGGGCAAGGGGGTCAGGCTGAAATCCCCCCCTGCCATGGTGAAGGCAGCACCAGGGGGGCTCGTTATGGATAGCCTGCTCCCACCAAGCTCCATGCTGATGCGTGGATGCTGCCCTTTCGAATCGTGTTGGGGAACAAATGCCATTCGTGATGGGAACTTAACTAAATTCCTCCTTACTACCATTTTTCCCTTGCTGGATGATCCTTTTTCCCAACATTGCTTACCTCCATCTTCATGCATGTGTGTCAATCCCATGTCAGAAAACTCATATTTATAAGTGTGGCCGTGACAAAGTATTTCTGACAAGCAGTCCTAACACATGCAAAGAGACCCTAAGGACCCATTTTTGAGATCCTTACTTCTATCACAACGGCTCTTTTGGAAACCAGCTTGTTTCCCGTATTTCACAGATGGAATAGCAAAGATGGAGAGAGGTAAGCTTGGCCCAAGCCAAGTGAGCCAGCAACTGCCAGAGAAAAGCAATGCTATTATCCCTGACAAGCCCTGAACTCGGGCTCTACGCACCCAGCTGTGCAGAGCAGCAAGTTCTCTGCTCACCCGTCTTCCCAGTTATTCACCTGGAGACTGAGGTGAAGGGAAATTATTTGTCCAAGGAAGCCAACAGCTTGTTTGCCAGGGAAGCCATAGGAAGCCAATGGCAGAGCTAAGGTTTGAGTCGAGATTCGATGATCCTTGACTGCAAGAGCATCCTCCATGCATCTCACACGCCTGAATATTCATGGGAAATCAGTGTTAAGAGCTCAGCCAGGGAGCATGGCAAAGGTCTACCCAGATGTTTTGCATCCTGGCCTGAGCATCCACAGGAGGCTGCTGTGAGAGAGCACGATGAAGAGAATTAAATGAAACCTCAGCCGACAAACCTGACAGTGGCCTAATTTGGACAGGCAACGTGCCCCAGGCCATGCCTGCAGGGCTGGCAGAGGAAACGCTCCTAAACGGTGGAAAAATCCCTCAATCCTGCTCCCTCGCCCCAGGAGACTCGAAGCCCTGGGAATGTCTCCAAGTGATCCGCCTCACCCAGCCAGGGCCGTACAGGGACGGGTCGGAGCAGTCTGAAGGGAGTCAGCCGGGCTGTCGCTCAGAGCTGCACATCACTCCCAGTTAATTGCTTGTGATGAATCGGTGTGCAGGGCTACACAATGGTGCTGCGGAAATCAATCAATCAATCAACCGATCAGTCCCTCAGGAACACGGCAATGTGGAGTCCATCTGCATCCCGGCCACCTGCCTGGGACAGTCTTTAGTTAGGGTGAGAAGCCAGATTTTCCTGTGACTTAGGCACTTGGATGATTTTGCTGGTACTGCCTTACATGCTGCAGCCCTTTGGGTCTCATCTATTAGCTCTCCTACCATCTATGCACACATGCCGTGTCCTCCCTGTGCCTGTTAACCTTGTGCATATTTTTAAACGATGCCATTTCATTTGCCTTGCACAGCATTTTATTTGTTCTTTATAGCACCGGTCTCACACAGGGTGGATGTTGCTTGGAGAGAAATAGATGCTGCTGGCTGCAGAGGAGAGGATGGGCTGGCTCCTACAACCCTTGCTTTGACATTGACTCACTGCAGGCCAAGTGCCCCTCTGTGCCCATAAAAAGGGAATGGTAAAATATTCACCTGGCTGCTGGAATGGTGGGAGGGTGCATTAACCATCTTAGACAAAAAGCACTCTTCACCTGGTGGTACCGCAAGTGCAGTGGCCGAGGGGAGAGGTGCATTATAAATGCTTCTGTTACAAGCACATCTGGGGCAGTCAACGCTTATATGCCTTTGTGCCACCTCTAGTGCATGATGCTGACACCGTGAAGCCCAAGGCAGAAGGGAGGCTTCTCCACTTTCAGAGGTCCAAGTCTTTTGACTAAATTCAGCCTAACCTCATTTTACCAATGCTCTCCCTTTGGGGCTATGTGAGCCACAGCACTGCTCCCATGCCAGCGAGGATGAGGACTCAACAAAATGCCCTGGCACTTGCTCTTTTCCCTCCCAAGAAAGTTGCAAGAGGTGATGGATGCTGCTTCTTTACACTTGGTGATGAAGAGGTGAGGGAAGCTGGGTCCAGCTCCTTCCCACCTCCCAGGGAACTGCTGGCTGGAGCAGGAGGCACACGCTGTGCCTTTCCCCACAGGGCTGGGCCATGTGCAGAAGCCACATCAGCCCTCCCACGCCACGCTGCAGCTCGACATCCAATGCCAAACGCTGCAGTAAGCAGTCATACACATCCGAGGCTTCCCTTACCTCTGTCCCCTTGCCTTGGGTCTGCTACTGGACTAACCTGAAACCAAAGCTCATCCTGGACAGCACAGCAGGTTATCTCCCAGCTCACCCATCATCACACAGGCTCCACCAGCCCTCCCTGCTTCTGCTCAGCATGGGATGCTGCTGCTGCCAGTTCTCCCCCACGACCTGGCCCAGATCTGCCCCTTACCCACTGCACCCACACTACCCCATGGTCTTTCTGCTCCCCAAGGAGCCTGTCTCCAGTGGTCTGCTCCTCCCTCCAGCCCTGGGTGAGCAGTGCGGTCCAGCCCCACCTCTCTGCCATCCCTGTAGAAGCAGCACCCCACAGTGAAGGAGGTGCTTCACACTGTGGTGTTTCCAGACAGGATTGCTCCACTCGGGGCTTTTTCCTACCATGCACCACACCATCCTGTCTGCATAGACCTGCTGGGCAGGACTGCTCTGCTCCTGCTCAGCAAGCTGCCTAGGAGGCATGGTCCTACTGACCGGGACATGGCATGTGTCCCACAGGGATGCCAGCAGCACACTTTCCACACCATGGCTCTTCCAGGGTCAGGGAGATGAGCCCTTCTCCTGCCCAGAGCTGCAGGGTCACGGGGGGGCTCCCCTGCACCCATCCAGCAAGCCCCTGAGCTTCTGTGGTTAGTTATGGAACACTCATCACCCAAGCAGTGCTTCATTGTACAGGGCAAGCCATGAACTCAAACCCACACTTGTAAAGCCTCTTGCCCCTTGAGCCTTGTTTTGTATTACAGCACTAGCTGGAGGCAGCTTTTTACTAGATTATTAATTATATTTCTATATAAAGCTTTACATGTTTGCCTGCGAGTTGCCGTGTTGTGAAACGTGATGAGGCTTTTGTAACTCTGTCCCAGTGATTCCCTTTGTGCCTCCCTCTCCAGCCAAAGAACGAGGTGATGGATCAGCTTAGAAGCAGTGAACGCAGCACACCGCTTCCCAAGAGAAAAAAGGCCAGATTTCTCCATGGTGGCAGACCCCAAAAAGCATACCTGGAGCTGGCCCAAGCCAGCTGGCCAGCCAAGGAGGAAGAGGAGTTAATGGATCCCACCGGCTCTCACTCAGCAACAAACAACAGCGATTAACTGCGAAGTGTGAGAGACTAATTGAACATTTAACCCAGTGCTGGCACAGAAGGCCTTGTGCTGTAGCTGAAGAGGAAAGAAAGATTCACTCCTCAGCTGCACGCTCTCTAATAAGCCCTTTGCTGTAATCAGATACACCCCAGTTGCACCCCATCTTCCTACAGATAATTCTCCCCCTGAGGGATGCTCAGCAGGGGCCAGCGCTTGAGTTGGGTGGGTGGAAGAACAGGAGGAGAGAGGGGCTTTATGAAAGTTGACATGAATAAAAACATTCCCCAATCTGGTTTTGTTTGCCTTTTTTGTTAGCTTTTCTCCTGATTTTTTTTTCTCTCTTTTTTTTTTTTTTTTAATTCTCAGAGAAAAACAGGTTTTGAAAGATTTCAGCTTTCCCCACAGTGCTTGGAACACAAATGTAGCAGCATCCATCATCTCCATGTAAATGAGCAGAAAGCGAACATGACCGAAGCGTGCCCATGTGTGCCGGGGAACCAGCCTTGCTCATCCTGAGACCAGCATCACCACAGCCTCAGCCAGCCCCAGCTCCCCACAAACTCCACAGGAGATTTGCCTGACTAAGGCTCTAGAAAAGCATCACAACTGAAACTGCTACACATGCTCTCCCAGATATGTATGTTTAGTGCAGCAGACAGATCACCCTGTGTATATAAGGCTCTTGGCTGTGCCTAAGTTATCTGCAGACTGGTTTTATGCCATTGCCCATTATTCAGAGTCAGTGGCTGCAAACACAGGGAATCCACAGAAGCTCTATGGCCATGGTGCCTCTTCCCATAGCAGTCACACAAATGCCATATGAACAGCCATGTGAACCTGACAGTCTTGGACTAAATGTTTCCCAAATCCAGAGACACTCTCGGGATAACCACTCCAGCATTCCCACCATAAATAAGCATTCAGGAGAGCAGTGTTTGTGACCTTTACTGCCGATCAGCATTGACTGATGAATTTCTATTAGGGCAAATGTCCACAGAGAGCATTTAGCTCATCTGCCCACAGGCTTTTCTCTCCTCATTGGCCACAAAGCATCCTCTTCCACATGCCATCTCCACAGCCCTTCCCTCACTGCTTTCATCCAAAGCTGGACTCTGCCCGCTGCGTTCAAGCTCTCTCACACACCAGGTAGCAGGACTGCTGCAGTGTCAAAAAGCCCTTCACCATTATCCACATGCTGCATTGAGTCTCGGTCTCAACCTCCCTTGCACAGCAAGACCTGGATGTACTCAGTCGCAAATCAAACCATGGGATAGCAGCAGCCTGTACACATGGCCAAGTACATCAGGGTTTGGTACCATTTGCTGTTTAAGGCTTCCAGATGAGCAGAGAGGACTGAAAGGCAGAGACTGCCCACAGCTCCTGCTCTGGGAAATGCTCCTATGACAGGTTACTCTGACACCTTTAACTCCTCAGAGGGATGTCTGCTCAGGCTCAGGGCACTTCCTCTCTTTGGGAGCCACTGCCCCGGGTGGGTTTCCCTTTGCTGCTGTTCATCATCTCAGTAGCCAGCCCAAAGCACAGTCTGGGACTGATTAAAGAATACCAAGTGGTTTGGGGCAGGGATAAAAACTTGCAGACAACAAAAAGAAGGGCCAGAAGGAGAACCCAGCCTGCCCTTGTCCAGATAAGGTGTTCACGCAGCAGGGATCCTCAGCTGTCCCAGGTATGCAGTCATGATTCCTTAATGCTTCACAGACTTCGCGGGTCCATATATCAGCACGCCTTGCCAAGGGAGCTTGGCTAATAAGGGTGATTTATGCAGCGGTCACTAATGGCTGACCTGTGCTTCCATCAATCTCTCCTGGAGGTTTCTGAGGATCGAGGGAGATTACAGCTTTACTGCCATAAATATGGGAAATGGTGCAGTGCCAGCATCGCTGTCCCGGGGAGGGGAGAGGAGAGGCAGAGGAGACACATGATGCTGTGCCAGCCAGCAGGTGAGGAAGCCATGCACCCACAGCTGTGATGCCTCCACATTGTGCCCAGCTCTACATTACTAAAGCTTGGACAGTGGAGCAGGACTCATCTTGAGCAGCAGTGCTGAAGAGCCACCTGGGCACCGCTGGTAGCCCACTGATTTGAGGTGTTGCCACCATGCACAGCACATGTCTTGCTCTGTTTCTAAACTCAGACCCATCCATCTGCTTCATAGTGAGCCGAACCCTCAGGAGTGAACAAGAGAGCAGAACATCTGAGCTGGGACATCCCATGTGAACCTCCTGTGGGCACCCTGCAGCAGCTCTCCCAGCAGAGACATGGCACTATTTAACATCAGTTATTTCTCAGAGGCAGCAACCAGAGTATGGGGGATTTGCTTTTAAAATAAAACATTCTGAGCCAGCACAATTTCTATGAACTGCAAACAGAAAATGAAGGGTTAACCCAACCACAGCCAGAAGGAGGTGGAAGCGGAGATACAGGAGGATAAAAGGGCCCTCAGGAGGGGTCAGCTTGAGAGGAAGAGAAACAGAAAAGAGAAAAGGAATTTGCTTCCACAGAAACCCCAAAGGGTTGAAAGAATTTGTGAACCAAAGGACCAAAAGAAGGGGCACAACCTGACCGAGGTGGCACGTCCCCAGGAGGTGCAGTGGCTGTGCCACACAGACAGCGCCCTGGATGGTTAGCTGCTTGGGGAAGGGAGCAGTCAATTTCCTAGTGAAAGATGCTTAAATAAGAGGAGAAGACCAGCCCCATCAATGGGGCAGAGCAGGAGGCAGGCAGGTCCATAGGAGGCAGAAGGCTCTGGGGACATCTGAGCAATAGCAGCAGCAGCTTTCTCCTTGGCCCGTGATCATCAGTCAGGATACTGGCTCAAAAATGAAACCTGGGGCATTTAGGATGCTCCCAGCTCCTGCCTTTTCCTCTGCACTTAAGGTTGATTACTCAGCTTGTTGCTGTGGGAAGGAAATAAATGTTGCCCTAGATGGATAGGGATGTGCTCTGCTTGGGGACTGTTGCTCCTCATGGCAATGCTAAATTTGGCCTGATGGATTGGGAACAGATGAGACTCCAGGGACGCAGAGCCTTGCTTTCAAGGTGATGCCTCTACCCTTGAACACAACAGTTGCTAGAAATACCCTGCTAGGACAGAGGCTGCGGATGAGGGACCAGATCCCGACCCACGGCATCGTTTTGGGCATTGGCAAGAAATAGTGAGAACAAGCAGGAAGCACACCCACGGGCAGCTGCGATGGATGCGGTGCCTCCATCCAAGCCTCTCTGCTCAGCTGAGCACCACGGAGTCAGGCCATCGGCTATCCTGGCATGGCTCTCTCCTCTTGGCATCCTCACCCTTCCCATAAAACACATTAAACATTTAGCGGAGAGCTGAAGCTGTCCGCCTCCACGCCAGGCAGGAGTTTCAGCCACTGGGAAGCGATCGCTTCCCTGGCACGGAGAAGGGTGAAATATGTATTGAGGGGAGGAACAGCTCCAAAAGGAAAGACAGAGAGACAACTTTGTTGTCCCAGCCAAATCCTAGCCTGCCAAATTCCGCTCCTCTAAAATGCTGCCTGCATTTTCAATAAATAACGAAAAATCACAACAAAACCCGATCTCTCCCATCCCTGCTCTTGCAGCGGGCTGCACAGACACCTGCCACATCCACCCCAGCAGCCGCTGCCTGGCATTGTTGGGCGAATTGATCTTTGCGTAGAGCTTGCACATTTGTCTGTAAAGCTCATTAAGATCCGGCAAGATGAAAGGCTGTACAGAAATGTAAGATCATTATCGTTATCAAAAGAAACACAGAAAACTGCTGCTATAGAGGCAGATTTGTTTCCATATAGAAAGCTGTTCAAAGTTCTCTGAGAAGCTCTTTAATAAGATGGCTGTTATATGAATAAACTTCAAGAGCTCCTCTCACGCTGGGGAAAACTTCCAAGGACCCCTTTGCCTTTCACGTCTGTTCACAAATTTTCCTTGCAATTTCTGACATATCAAAGATAATCTCGGTACAGGGAAGGGAATCCTGTCTGCCAGCCCTCCTGACTCGTACGCTGCTAAAGTGGTAACGCACAACAGCGATGCACAGGCATGGGATGGGATGTGGCCGCAGACATCCCTTGGTTCATCTCCAGAGTTGAGAGTGGCTCTCCCTGGGCAGAGGCACCCACACTCGGGATGGAGCTTAGTGCTCACCCATGGGGCAGCAGCAAGCAGCCCCAGCAGCCCTCCAGAGAACAAGAGTTTGGGTTTAAATACACCAAACCCTATTCATAGTGGTCTCCGCAGCAGAAACTCCCCATTGAATAGCCCCAGTGGGCATCACCATTAGCCATGAGGGGCAGTTTTGTCCCTTGTGTGGAGCAGGGACCCCCATGGCCAGCGCCAGACAGGCAACGCCACAGTCTCACACCTCCCACCAGTGCCTCCTGGTCACGATGCCAGAGACCTTTGTGTGTGGAGTCCTGCCTGCTCCAGGAGCCTCTGAAGAGGGGCTTCACTGCCGGATTGCAGTCCCCTACACGCACAGCCTGCAAAGAGGAACTTGTTGGTTTAAACCAGACTCCAGTTCCTGCACTGGGAGGTGGCTGATGCCAAGCCTCAGGCTTGGACCTGGCTGACAGGAATTTGGATGCAGCGAATCTGTTCCTGCCTGGAGGAAGCACAAGAGTTAACCATGCTCAAGGCACCATATTTTTTCCAAGAAGAATCAGTTCTTCCCACACAGGGTCATTTCTTTTTTGAAACCAGCCTCCCTTTTATCCACAAGAAAAATCTGCTCATAATTATAAACCAAGGAAGAAGAGGTTTCTGGAAATATTCATTTGCAGCTGAGCCATTTTCACCCTGGCACAGGCAGAGCGAGCCTTCCTCGCTCCCATCTGTCGCGTTCGCGCCGAGCGCGGCGGCGGCGATGCCAGCCAGGCTCTGCCACCCAGCGTGGCATGCTCAGGCGGGAGAACGTGACACCCTGGTGGGATAAGGAGGAGGGGGGGCCACTGCGAAACTGGGCAGGACTTGGAGCCTGCGTCCTGCCCAAGATGTTCGCCTTACACATGAACAGCTTGGCACCACGAGCGGCAGGGGGAAGCAGGAGGAGGAGCAGTGCAGGCGTTGTCTGAGCTCCGTTCGGGAAGAAACAAAATGGAATAGTCTCATGGTGTTGAGTTTGATAGGGTCCACAGGGCCCAGGCCATCTCTGCAGCCGTAACAGAAGTGTTGCTTGGGCCAAAACCTGGGCAGCAAGTGTTCCCTTGCCTGCTCGCTACCTTCTCTGATTAGCAAGCCCAGGTGATGGGGTCCTTGCTCCTTCTGCAGGGAATGGTCTAGAGCTTCTCCCCGTCCTGTCTCTCCTTCCTCCTTAGCTGCATCCCATTTACATTGCCACGAATAAATCAATCTGCTTCTTGGTGCCTACACCTTCAAATATTTATAGACTGTTATTATACTTTTCATTCCCTCCCTATCCACACATGCCCTTTCCTTTAAATGTCTCTCTACTGAACTATGTATATTTAGTTCTTTTAATCCCTCTCCATAAATCTACCCTGATCCACTCTCTGCACTGTATCCATTTATTTCTGTTAATGAGAGGCACAGCAGAGTGCACTGTGGTGGATGGTCGTGGTAGAGCTTTCCAGGACGGGGCTGTTTTCACCCCCCCAACATGGCACCATGCTTGGGAACCACAGCTCAGAAGTGCATTGGATGGCTCAGAGCATCTCCTGGGCACCTGCTCTAATACATGGCTCTGGGCTCCAGCCAGGGTTCTGCTTTCTGCCCTTGTTGGCTTTTGCGTTTCCTAATTTCTCTTTTATTTCTTTTATTTTTCCTTCTCCCAACTGCAAATGACAAGATTTTGAGCAGCTCTCAGAGAACTCGCAACCCCAGAAATGAGAGCTATTTCTGGTGAGTGAATTTAAACTTCCTTTCTTATTTGCAAATTGCCTGCGAGCAGCTTGCGAGTATCAGGAAGCCAGAAGTCGGGGAAGGTTGCAAGTTTGGGTTTTGGATGTGCATACCACATGAGATCCTTCCTTGGTCTGGCAAGCTCAGAGCCATCAGGAGCAGCAGCTCCATTCCCCAGGCCTCCACACTCAACATCCCCATTTGGCAGCCATCCCTCCGCCTCTCCTCGAGCGCAGTCGTTGCCATGGGCATGCCAATATGCTACAGAGCAAGCACCCAGAGCGTGTGAGATCCAGGGGAGGGAAGGCTGGATGCTCTACAGGGCTGGCACTTGCCCTGCAGCACTCCTGTAACATCACTCCCTACCCTCCCTGGGACTGAGCACTCACAGACTGGGATAGGGATGGGTGAAGAACCCCCTGCGTGCACAGAAGGAACATGCTCAGCCCAGCAGCTCTGCCATGGCCAGCGCTGCTCATGCAAAGCCTGATTGTTGAACAGGAAAGCAAAGTTCATCTTTAAACAGAGAATAGAAGGGGGAAGAAAGAGACTGCTGAGGGAAGCATGTTTGCTAGTGCCAGGCGGGCCACAAGCAGAGCTGAAAAATCCACTCGAGTTCATAATTTGCTGTAATGAAGCTGCTTTAGGCAACAAAGCCCCAGTGGTCACAGCTGATAGAGCTGGTGATGGGCCAGTGACACAGAGCACTGGCATTACAGCCTGCCTATCAAGCCCTGCCCCCTGCCACTATAACCCATGCTCGTCCTCTCTCTGCACCCCCCAGCCAACCCTTGAAGCTCCTCCATCACCATGGGTAGAGCATCAGTCCCAGGAAGAACTCTCTTCCAAAATCATTACTTTCCTGTAAGGGAAATGTCCTATCCCGCCTGCAGGTCCTGACCTCCTGCTGTCCCTGCAGAAAGGAAGGAACAAGCTGTGTTGGGTTTGGGTGGGATACAGTTAATTTTCTTTGTAGTAGCTGGTATGGGGTGATGTTTTGGATTTGTTCTGGGAACAGCGTTGATCACACAGGGACGTTTGTTATTGCTGAGCAGTTCTTACACAGCGTCAAGGCCTTTTCTGCCTCTCACCCCACCAGCAAGTAGGCTGGGGGTGCACAAGATGTTGGGAAGGGACACAGACGGGACAGCTGACCCCGACTGACCAAAGGGATATTCTATACCAGATGGCATCATGCTCAGCATATAAAGCTGGGCAAGGAGGAATGAAGGACATTTGACTGACGGCACTTGTCTTCCCAAGTCACTGTTACATGTGATGGAGCCCTGCTTTCTTGGGGATGGCTGAACATCTGCCTTCAATGGGAAGTGGTGAATGAATTCCTTGGTTTGCCTTGCTTGCATGCACAGCTTCTGCTTTACTTATTAACCTATCTTTATCATAGCCCATGAGTTTTCTCACTTTTACCCTCTGATTCTCTCTGCTTATTTGCCTGACACAAGCCTTCAGCCCCTTAGCTTCTGAGCCACCTTCTCTTTCCATCCAGCCTCACAGTACCTGGCTACTTCTCCATTTCTCACCCAGCAGGTTCTGCTTCGTATGGCTGAGCAAAACCCTGCTCAGCTGGAAGCCCTTAAGAGATTAACACAACTTCAATCCCATTACAGTAGTTTCTGTGATCCTCTGCAAATTCTGGGGCTCACAGCCATGCAAGCAGAGCCCACTGAAGAAAAAGATGGACTTTTTCTTCACCTGCAAGGTGATGCTTGTGCTGGAGAATAAGCACCACATTTCTGTCCTTGGCTGCTGCCATTGTGACCTGGGATCTCCTAAGCTGTGTCCCAGTCCCAATTGGGTGAGACGGGCTTGTGTCCCCAAGCAAGGGGTACACCTCTATGAGGACAGGGGCTGCTCCCCAGGTTCCTGACCTCTGAACAGTGGGGGCTGTAATTATCCTTTGGCCCTCACACAAATTGCTCATTTGACTTTGAGCACCAAGTGCTGACTCGCTGGCTCAGTTTGGAATTGGGGCTTAAATCAAAGAGCTTCCCTTAAGGGACCTGGGGGGGAGAAGGAGACAATTAGATTTGAGCCCTGAAGTTTTACAAGTCTAATAAATTTCCTGGTAGCCTCCGGCTGCTGTGCAAGAGCCAGGCGAGAGACCTCGGTGAATGAAAGCCAGCATTTCTCAAGACAGGAAACCACCCCGGCACAACACAGGTCTGTCTGCTGGGGCACTGACTCATCTGACCCCCCCAATCCTGCTGCTGCTGGCAGCTCTGCATCTGGGCTGAGTGGTGGGATGGAGAAATTGCATCCCTTGTGCCACACTGGGACAGGACATCGGCAGGACGGTGCATGGCCCTGATCATCCTGCATCCCACTCCTCCCTCTGCCCATCAGCGATGGCCTCAAGGCTGGTCACTCCTTGGTTTGCCTATTCATGATGGCCTCAGGGCTGGTTGGTGGCTGAAGGGAAGAGAAAGGTCAGAGCCAGCAATGTGGATGGAAGCAGCTGGCTGCTCACTGATAGAGACAGTGAGGGAAGAGCATTGTAATTGTGCTTCATGCAGTGCTGCCAGAAAGGGGGTGATGGCACCAAAGCAGCAAGCACCTGGAGGGGACAGGGCAGAGCAGCCCTGGGAGGGGAGGATTTCCCCACAAAGCTGATTCATCCCAAGCTCCAACATCCCTTGGAAGGCACAGCCTTACCTGCGGCTGCTCACTACCCTGCCAGAGCTGCTGCTCTTCTCACCAGAGCCCTAAACACATCCTCCCTTCACTTCAGCAATGCTAATGGAGAAGAGGATGAAGCAGGAAGCTCCTTTCTCCAGGAAACCCAACTTCCTGAAGGCCCCTGCAGCAAACCTTCTGCTGCTGCCGCCAAGCCTTGTGCCCCAGCTGGGCTGGGGAGGGTTTAAATCTCCTCCCAGGACAGGTGAGGTGGGAGCAGTTGATTTGGCTGCTGTTGTGGGGCTGCTGTAGGCTGCTCCTGAGGGGAGCACGTACTCCAGCACGGTGACCTGCCTGTGCTTGCTTGGGGCTGCATGGTAGGATGTCTGGGGTCCTGTGTCCCATGTACCCACTTGTAAGAGCGCAGGAGGGGCTGGGGCAGACACACATAGCCCAGCAAAGAGGGGTCTGGCTCCAGCAAGCCCTGATTCCTTTGCTGGGTGAGAAGGGCAGAGTCATACAGGAAGGTAAAAATGAAGGTGATCCTGTGGCTCTGTAGCAGATCACTTCTGTGCTGCCTTGCCGCAGATACGGTGGCATCGGCTCTCCCCTCTCCTGGCATGGCTGGATGTGGTGGTCCTGGTGCCAGCACCTCTCCAGAGCGGAGCAGAATCACTGCTCTCAGCTCTGTGCGCTGGATTAAAGCACACCTTTGCTGCTCAAAGAGAAGGTCTTCTGCTTCATCCCCCACACCCCCCCCTTTTCTGACTGCCTGTAGTGTTTGTTTAACGTAATATAGTTATAAACCACATATTCCTCTGACATGATGTAAAATATGTTTTATGCTCCCATTTTCCCCCTGTCTTCCCACTAAACCTCTTTCTTTTCCAATTTGAGCTGGATGCACTGTGCTGGGGATTAGCAGAGACTTATTTAAGCAGCCAGTCAACTCTAAACCATTGCTCATAAAACCTGGAGGTCTCCACGAGTCTTTTGCACTTGTCACCGGTGACCATAAATCTCCATTTCATGGGGGCCTTTCTCTCCCTCCTCCTTTTCTTTCCTCTCTCCAGCTGCAGGCTGGTGAGGGGTGCAGAGTGGTTCTGTGGAGAGCACCCAGCCTTGCTCCACTGGAGCTCGGCAGCACATGGGGCTGGTGGGATTCAATAAGGAATGGTTTCCTGCAGCCAGCCTTTCCCTGAGCTCACTGAGCAGGGGGCATGGCAGGGCTCTGTTGTAGTTTAAACCCAGGCAGTAACTCAGTACCACACTCACCCCCTTCTATCCCCTCTCCACATGCAGGATGGGGAGGAAAATCGAAGGAATGTAAAACCCGTGGGTTGAGATAAGAACAGTTTAATAATTAAAGTACAATATAATATAATAAAATAATAATAATAAAAATGATAATAATAATAATAACAACAAGGGGAGAGAATATAAAGCTAAAAGGGAAAAGGAAACAAAACAATAACTCATAGTGATGCACAATACAATTGCTCAGCACCTACTGATCGATACCCTACCTGCCCCAAGCAGCTATCTGCCCTTCCCGGTGACTCCCCCCAGTTTCTATACTGGCCATGATGTGCTGTGGTATGGAATACCCCTTTGGCTAGTTTGGGTCAGGTGTCCTGTCTCTGCTTCCCCCCGGCTCTTTGTGCCCCTTTCCACTGGCATTAGAGACTGAAAAGTCTTTGATCAGTGTAAGTGCTACTTAGCAACAACTGAAACATCCGTGTGTTATTAGCATTGTTCTCAGACTAAAGTCAAACCATAGCACTCTACCAGCTACTAGGAGAAAAATTAACTCTATTCCAGCTGAAACCAGGACAGGCTCCTCCCTCTGTGGCTTTCCAGGCTGGGTCCCCAAGCAGGCACGGCTTTGGGAGTACCTCAGTGCAGCAGATACAGCCATGAGCTGTATCTCTGAAACATCACCCACCACAACCCATCACCAGGCTGGGAGCTGGTGAGGGTTACAGCAGCAGTGCAGTGTGCCCAGCACTGGGCAATGGGGTCCCATCACCCCAGGGCTGTGGGTCTGGGGAAGGCCTGGCACAGCCTGCAAGCACCAGCACGTTGCAGAGGTTGCTTCTGAGTGAGGTGTACGATAGGGGCCATGCAGCAGGCTGGCCACTTGCCCCATTGTCCCCCATGCCACATGCCAGCAGCAGCATGCAGCGTGCATTTGGCACAGACTGGTTATGTTGGTGGCAGTGGGGAGAGAGAGACAAGGACTGGGGGTCTTTAATCCAACCCCTTCAAAGCAAATACTTCCCTGCAGAGGCTGTGCAAACCCCTCATCCCGACAGGCTGAATTCCTGCATCTGTGATCTGCAAGGAATGCTCCAGAGATTTTGCTTTGGATGAATTCATGGCACCCGCACCAGTGCTGGGCTGCGAGGCAGTCTGCACTTTCCCTTGTGTTTGCATTTTGTCTTCTGGTTTTGGATGGAAACTGAAGTGTTCTGAGCATTGGCAAGGAGCAGCATATCCTGAACAAGCAGAGCCTGGACTGAGTCCAAATGCACTGGCCAGGATCAGGGGACCAGGCATGGGCCCTTGCAGTAGAGGGTCTCCATCAGCTGGTTTCTGCAGAGTAAGGGTGATTTGGGGCTGATGGGGTAGCCAGCACAGCTGCCAGCAGGTATTTGCCTTCCTCAGGGAATGCAAACCACGGCTGGTCCCAAGGGATATGGTGCAATCAGAGATGGTGGGAGCACACAGTCCCTTCTGGAAACTCGTGAGGAAGATCAAGGCAGGAGGAATTTCCAGCAGAGCATGTGGAAACACAAGTGCCAGGAGAAGCCAGTGAGGACCATCACGGCTGCATGCTGCAGCTGCATCCTGCAGCCCCCTTGCCACCATGCACATCCCCAGTCTGCTGTGCAGGTGATGGACTGCGGGCTGAAGGCAGATACAGATGCAGCAGAGGTGAAGGCTGAATTTGCAACTCACCCAGGGTCAATTTGGGCTGAGAAGGAACATTATATATTCCCACCTTGGGAAACCCACTGAATCCATAAGGACTTACACAGAGGAGACCAAACCCTCATTTGCACTGGGAGCAGGGTCAGATCCTGCTGCTGTGCACAGCAATAGGAGAAAACACTGGTGCTGTCCACAGAACAGGATAGGACCAGATGGCTTCTGTCTTTGTTTCTTCTAGGCTGGGTTTGGGTTTTTTTTTACTCCTTTTCTTTCCAAAGGCACGGTGCTGATGGGGAAGGTTGCGCAAATGCTCCTTGGGCAGCTTTACCTGCCGTCGCCCTGGCAACACTGTTTGGCCAGTGGGATGTGGGCAGAGGGGTGCAGGCAGTGGGATGAAGGCAATGGGATGTAGGCAATGGGATGCTGGCAGCAGGGTGCAGGCAACGGGATGTGAGCAGTGGAATGTGGGCAGCAGGGTGCAGGCAGTGGGATGAGGGCAGTGGAATGTGGGCAGCAGGATGCAGGCACTTGGATGCAGGCATCAGGGTGCAGGCAGCTGTCGAGCATCACACCAATCCTCCAGAAACCGCACTTTGTGCTGGAGATCCTCTCTCGCCTCTCTGAGCCTTTCAGAGGACTCGCAGCTCCAGCAGCAAGGGCAGAAATCGGGGTTCTCTCCCCCCAAAGCAAACTGCTCTGTACAGACATTGCTGGGTAGGGAGGGTATCCTCACAGGGCCCCTGTCTCCCTGGGACCAAGGGGACAAGCACCCAGCAGCAGGTCAGAACAAAGATCAGCAGGTAATGAGGAAGTCTGATCACCATTTTCTTTCAATTTTCTAAGTGCACCACAAAAAAATATTGTCCTGGGGACATGTGTAACTAATTAAAAGGTACAGGGAGAAGAAAAGCACAGATTTTTTAAGAGACTTTGAATTATAGCTGGAGGTGAAGGAGTCAGCAGGCTCAGGGGATAATTAATCACCAGAGGTGAGATGCCCTGACTCCATGTGCCAGTGCTGCCAAACCTTCAGCTGCTGTCAGTGCTGAGAGTGGCCCAGGAAGTTGTCATGGGGCTTTGGGATGTCTGCAGGACACTGGGCAGGGCCCGGAGTGGAGCACAGGATGCTGGACATCCACGCCAAGTCCACCACTGCATCAGAAGCTTCCTTCCCAAGCACATCAGTGGGAGCTTGCGTAGAACACATCCATCTCTTGTTATGTGTTCCGCTCCACTCAGCTCACCCACTGGGGTCACACAAGCTCCCTCCAGGTCCCCTCAGCAGCCTGAACCCAGCAGTGAGCCAAACCTGCGGCTTTCACTGCTGCATCCCTCTACTGGAGCATGTAATTTCAAAAGCCATCCCAAACCCAGTTACGGCAATGGTCCAGGTAAAGAGGCTGAGAAGTCTCTAAATGGAAAGGAAATGTTGGGACATCTGTTCCAGGAAACACTGAACTCACCTCAACAGAGACCAGAGGGGAGTGGGCTGGAGGGGGGACTGTTTCCCAGTGCTGGTTCTCTAGGGGCTGCAGAGGGTCTGGTGCAGACCAGGCAGAGGTGAACAGCTCTGGATGAAGCTTCTCCCAAGTAGCACACTCTCCCCTCCCAAAGTGTCTCAGAGACATCCAGCCACTTAATTACAAGGTCGTCCTTCCCAGTCCCTTTCAGGAGAAGGGCTTGCAGGGCCCAGTCTCAGCTCTGCCTCTTGGAAATGCCACTGTGGTCTTTACTGTGCTTTGTATCCAAGACATTAGAAGTTAGCAAGAGCTTTTGTTAACTCCAGAGGTGTATTTGGCACAGCTCTGCTGGAAATAGCTGTGGAGATACCCTGCAACCCTACATTAACTCATCCCATTCCGTGAAAGCAAAACACTCAGACGTGCTGCCTGGGTATGGTAGCCACAGCCCTTCCCTGGCTGCTGAGAAGGAACATAATGCATCTGGGACACATCACAGAGCAGCTCCCCCTGCCTGGATGTGATGCTCAGAAGAGGCGCACAATGGACCCACACCACTTCTGAGCTGTATGTGAAGCTGCCTCCAACCTTATCATCTGAGAAGCAAGGTGAGGACCAGCCCTGCTGTAGGTAGGGCACAGCCACCCACCCCTGTCTCTGGAGAGCGTGGTCGGCCTGTGTCCTTGGCTAACATCAAGCTGATCCTTTCTCCTGTCCGAAAGACCAGCCAGGAATGAGGCTCCCAGTGCCTGCTGAGCTAATGAAGCAGTGGAGGTCCCATTGCTGCCTGCTGCCCCCAGCTTTGAGGCATCC